>ML662436.1:24163442-24260110 GCA_007570785.1 Antilocapra americana
TGCTTAAAGTATTCTGTTAGTTTCTGACTGCAGTTCCCTGTGAATATGACCTGTCAGGAGGCTGTGAGGTGAAACTCAGAGGAAATCACGTGTTTAAAATGATAAGTTTAAAGCCTGGGACAGTTCAAGTACCCCCACCAGCCCTTGCAGAAGACCATGGAATCAGGGCCCCTGGGTACAGACACTGGGAGTGATGAAAGAGCCTCTTTCCTGAGAGATGGGTAGAAATGGTACTATTATGGGTGAGTGAGAATGCAACAGAACCTGGAAAGAAGAGGTCCTGGAGATATTATTTTCCATGTGGAGCTTTTGAGAGGATAAAGCCAAAATAAATTTCTTTCCTTGAACAGAAACTGTTAAATACCAATTCTTCTTTCATGTACGTTCATCATTTTCTTAGCACTTGCCTGCCTTTCTAAGGTAGTTTTATAAGCCCTTCACTGAATGACTTCAGCAGTGACTGTGCACTAGCACTACCATGCCAGGAAGTATGCAGAAGGCACTCTGCTGAGCCCTCCAAGGAAGAGCTGCTCTCCCCGGAGAAGGAGAGTGGGGGTACCTTCAGCCCTACCATGGGACTGAAGGCATAGAAAACAGCACATGGGCTTGGAGCAAGGCAAGTTCTCTGCCAAATTTCTAGTCACTGGGAGATTACTCTTCCAAAACCCGCAGGTCATCCTGGATCTGCTCTCTCTCTCTTTCTCCTTTCCCTCTATCCTTTTGTTTCATCAACAACCAAGTGCTTAAGATTCTACCTTCTAAATGCTTCTCAAAATAGCCTCTCCTCTACCTGACTCCATTGGCCTTCTGATGTGGTTTCCTTCTTTACCTTGTTGTTTTCAGCCCTTCAGCTCCTTAACATGTTTTACAAAGTCCTTTACAGTGTGTCTCTCACCTGACTCTCCAGCCACATTTTCCACAGTGGAGTCTGCATGTTTTCCTCCTGCACACATGCTGGCCCTTGGTCTAGGATGCTCTCTCCAAACTCATGCATCTCCTTTGAGGAAATAGAATGACATTACCTCCACGTATGGTGACTAACTTGTCCAGATTTATATGAGATTGCTAGGAAGGATGTGGAAGCCCCACATCCCAGGAAATTCTGCTCAGTAGTCCCCTTCCCTGGTGGCTCAGATGGTAAAGCATCTGGCTACAATGCAGGAGACCCAGGTTCAATCCCTGCATTGGGAAGGTCCCCTGGAGAAGAAAATGGCAACCCATTCCAGTTCTCTTGCCTGGAAAATCCCATGGACAGAGGAATCTGGTGGGCTATAGTCCATGGGATCACAAAGAGTTGGGGACATGACTGAGCGACTTCACTTCACCCCCCTTCTCTAAGCTTTCCTTGCCCCTCAGGTCAGTACATCTTCTCTGTGCTCCCATAGGGCAGGTATTCTGTCCTTACCACGCTGTAGTATAATTATAGATTTATTTATCTTGGCTCAATAAGCACTTAGTAGAAAGGAAGAGATAGAGAAGGAAATGGCAACCCACTTCAGTACTCCTGCCTGGAAAATCCCATGGATGGAGAAGCCTGGTAGGCTACAGTCCATGGGGTGGCAAAGGGTCAGACATGACTGAATAACTTCACTTCCACTTTTCACTTTCATGCATTGGAGAAGGAAATGGCAACCCACTCCAGTATTCTTGCCTGGAGAATCCCAGCAACAGAGGAGCCTGGTGGGCTGCCCTCTATGGGGTCGCACAGAATCAGACACAACTAAAATGACTTAGCAGCAGCAGAAGAAGAAAAGAAGAGAAGGAAGGAGAGAAAGACAGGACAAAAGAAAGAACATAAGACTGAAGTCATGTTATAGTAAATCTCGTTGAACTCCAGCTGACAAAGATATCATACACTTTTCCATCACCATGCTTTTAAAATATAGAATACCTCTTGACTTAGTTTTTCTTCATAAGTGCACTTCTTTCTACAACAATGCATGGGGACTTCCCTGGAGGTACAATGGTTAAGACTCCATGCTTCCATTGCAAGTGCTGCAGGCTCAGTCCCTGGTCAGGGAACTTAAGATATCACGTGCTACATGGTGAAGCCAAAAATAATAATAATAAAAAATAAAGTAAACATTTTTTAAAAAATTAAGAAAACATTCATGGAAGTAGAGAGCAGTATAGTACTCAATAGGATATCTTTTCCAAGAATATACTTACTGGGGACTAAGAATAAATGCTAAAGAGCTGTTGTAACAAATAAATACCAATACTTCAATAGTGGAACATAATAGAAGTTTATTTTTCATTTAGATAAAGTTGAATTTAGAAAGTGAGTGCTCTTCTACAGCAGACACCTCTCCTCCATGTGGTCATTCAGAGTCCCAGGCTCTTTGGGGCTAATATCTCTGCCATTCCCTTGAGTTTAGAGTCCTCTAAGCCTAGGCAACACAGAAAAAGAGCCTACAAGATAGATTATGGGAGGCTAAATAGGTCGGTCCTGATAAGGTTTGTGCACATCACTTCCCTCTCATGCCATTGGCTAGAGCTTGGCCCATGGCCACAACTGTGTGCGTAGAAGCTGGGAGATGCAGCCTGTGTGCCCAAGAAGAAACAAAAACAGGTTTGGTGAGTGACTACTCAGCTTCTGCCACTTCACTGAAACAAAATTTACTCCTTCTAGCTGGGCAAACTTGAGGAAGTTTGTCTCTCTCAGACCCGAGTTGTCTTACTAGTAAAATGTGTGCTTAACTCACAGGGAGATTGTGAGATGAGGCTCAGATGAGGTGATAGATGTAAAATGATAAGCTCAAAGCCTGACATAGTCTATGTGCTTCATAAATATGCATTAATTATGATTATGAATATTACCTACTGCTATTACTATTATTACTGGCATTACTACTACCCACTTTTATGCCAGTGACATTTTGAGCAAGAAGTTATCATTAAAATAGTTTTCTGGAGCCCTTAAAAATTTTCTTCTGGAGCCATAGCTGCCTTCACACAATCTGTCATTTCCTCCATCAATCCCACCCTCAGGTTCTCTAGCTGCTCTTATAAATCCTAAGCCACTAGGACAAGAGAAGCAGAGAGTTCAGTTCTTTGACCACATATATACTAAATGTCAAGCTTTACAAATGACAGTATTATCCATCATCAGACAATGATAAACTATAATGAAATACAATTTCACATGTACTCAACCATGTATTTTATGAAGTAGCATAAAGTTTTACCATTAGCTTCAAAACACCTATGATTCCTTTTGTTCTATTTTCCTGGGCACCTTCAACAAAAACAACTATTGATTTTGAGTTGTCTGAAGTACACTCTGTAAAAAATTACCCTCAGTCTGTGGCTTTCTTTTTACTACACTCCAATAATGAGGAAAAATAGGAGGATAGCAGAGAAATACACATCCAAGAGAGTTGTATGGAATCTTACGGTTAACGGCAGCCTCCGTTTTAATTGTGCTCAAACCTGAATCTAGAAACCAAAATCCTAGCACTGCAGATCTGTCTCGAATAGAAACCTATATTCTTTCTAATACTAAAATGAGTCAAAACAGAAACGATAGAGAAATATTATTTCAATCTCACAAAAGACTCTTCTCTTCATAGGTTTTTAAATAGCCCATTATCATATCTGATCCTCACAACACCCGGTGATAAAGATAATATGTCACATAATAAAATAAAGTTTTTTTTAATTTATTTTATTTTTTTTATTGGTTTTGCCATACAATGACATGATATCGCCATGGGTGTACACATGTTCCCCCTCCAGAACCCCCCCCCCTTCCTCCCGACTCCCCCCTCCCCCCCCCTCCGGGAAATCCCGGTGCACCAGCCCCGAGCAACAATCCTGGGCTGGCGATTGATTTCACATATGATACTTAACATGTTTCAATGCCATTCTCCCAAATCATCCCACCCCTGCCCTCATCCACAGAGTCCACGAGTCTGTTCTATACGTTTGCGTTCCTTTTGCTGTCTGTCGCATGCTGGGTTCTCCTTACCATCTTTCTAAATTCCATATATATGCGTTAGTATACTGTATTGTTGTTTTTCCTTCTGGCTTACTTCACTAAAATAAAGTTTTAAAGTTAGTTAAGAGGTTGCTCAAGGTGATAAGGAAGTAGTATCCTGGTGATAAGAACCAAATTCTTCTATTCTAATTCCTGGAGCATCACTCATTCCTCATCAGGAATTCTTTAAAAAGTCAGGAGGATTTAATTCTGCAATGGATGCAAGGATAAGGTGTGAGTTCCGAAAATGAAGCCCTTAGAATTGAAGTCACACAACACCTGAACCCGATCATACTTACTCCAGTGGCCTAAAGGAACGTGGGCAGCCATGAAGTCTCCTGCATCCTTAGAGGAGAAAGATGAATCTCTCCCAGCTTCATTTGGGATCATGTACTTTGGACTATATTGAGGCTGTGGTATGTTTTTCACAGTTCTTGGTTTCTTTGTCTCTCCCCCTAAGCCCACATATTTCCAATCTTGCCTCCTTTGACATACACCCTTCTACTTGGGTGCATCCTGGTTTTTGATAATGCATAAAAATTCTGCAATGAGAAATAAGTAATGCTCCAGGAATTAGAACAGAAAAATTGGATTCTTGTCATCAGCATCCTACTTCCTCATTACCTTGGGCAGTAGACACAGTGGCTTGTAGGAAAGGAAGCTTTTCAAACAGTGGGGGTTTATTTCTTTTCCTTGCTTATTTCCCCAAAATGCCTGCAGAAAAGACAGATAATCTGCATCTGAACAGCTGTGGACAATTCACAAGGACATACTTATTTCTTCCTAACTGATGGGAATTTATTTTCAGATTATAATTTAAAACAGAGCTGACCCCAAACCATTATCCTAGTTACTTACTAATCCTCTCTAGCTTGTGTATTTCATTACTGCATGCATTTTCTTTTGTGTTATTAAGTTGTGTTTTACCACCCCACTCCCCCTGACTGCTCTCCTCAAGCTTGATGTAAGGCATGTAGGTGGGGTGGTGGGTACCCATGGAGACATTTGCACTGCATCTGTCTCAGCTACAGCATTGTCACCTATGAGCACAGATCCTTCTACAGAGGCACTAAAACCACCTCCAGGAGGCACAGATGCTCCATAGCTTCCTAGAATCATTTGGAAACAAAGTTGCCTGTGTACACCCATAATTGCCGAACTCATTTGTAGCCTCTGCATTGCCACTACCAAACCACACTGCCTTCTCTTACTCTAAATTGTTCCCTGAAAATGTAAGTTCCTCCCAAGCATGTGTTACCCAAAGAATAGATGCAATCATCTTACAGAGCATTTATGCAGGAAGACAATAATACAGAACTAGAAGAAACTGGGGGCAAGTCAAAAGCTAGTAGCAGCTGATAGCTTTTGTACAACCTGTCTCAGGCAATTTGGTAAGTGTGATTTCAACCCACCCGTGGGAGACACCCAGCTGGTTAATCGTCTGCCCCAATCTGCATCAGATCTTTCCAGCAACAGCCTCCTCCCCCAAGTCATCCAAATGAAAAGGCAAGTTAGTACACCTTCACCATTAGCTGTTCCTGCAGTGCTGTCGTGTTTCACCTGAACTTTGTCATTTGGAGGCTAATGTTAGATAAAAAGGATAAAAGGCTGCTTTACATTTTATCTAGCCTGTTATTGGAGTTTGAAAGGCTTCTGTTCTTCAACAAAGCCCTCAGTGGCTTGGCAAATGTGACAAGTGTGATTAGGCTGGAACGTCATTTTAAGTGCAGTCAAACTCGAGATAGTGCCGAGTTTCACAGAAGGACAATGAGGACCATCGCTAGAGCCCTTCCTCCATTACCAGGTTCTCGCAGAGGGCTGACTGCTACTCCAATATGCATTCCCATCAACACACGGCACAGTGTCTTCAGGGCACAGTGAATGCCTTTCCAATTGAATTGAATGCAAAGGAGTTTATATTGAAATAGCCAAAGGATCTTTTTCCTCTCAAAAAGGTCTCCTGGTGGGTGATTTTCATTTTCTCCTTGGCCTTTTCTACATTTTTTTCAGGTTCTCTGACACAAATATTTATTACTTTCATAATCACTTACTTGAAAATCAGCTGTATAAAAATGAAGACTCCTGAGACCACTCCAAGAGGGTAAATTTCTATTCTTAAAAATACATAAAATGCAGGTTTTGCCATGATCCCTACAACCTTAGTTTTATGAAATGATCATCAGCATAGAGAGAGAGGAAAGGTGTCCAGGACCAAGTCTTATACATCTCTGTAGCTCCCAGGACACAGTGATATATCAAAACCATATGTGTACATCAGATACCTCATATACGTATGTGCAGTATACATGTGTGCAAAAGCTCTGACTACAGCTTCATGGTTTCAACTTAGGCATTTAGATAACACTTATTTCCTGCTGGAAAGGTAATCTAATTCCTAGATTCTGGGAAGTATGTCACCTTTCTGTGGCCACAGAACCAAATGTGTCTTAGTAAGAGTCCTCACAGCGTAACTGATGAAGCCTCAGTTTTCCTTCACCCCCAAAACTTTGGTGTCTTTTTTTTTATCAAACTGAAAGGGCCAGGGTTGCTTGAAAGGATTCAAGTCCACTGGAGCAAGCTTTCACTGCATTGGAAAGCTTCTCCCAAATTCCACAGTCAAGGGGAATATGTGTACCTTGAATTCAATAGAGAGAAGGGTGTTGGTCCCTCTGCCACTTAGTCTGGACAGTGGCAGAGATGCTGCCTGCCTTCTATGTAAAGTTGCCAAGATTTTTTCCAATTCTCTTTTGATTGGAAACAAAACTTGGAGAGAAATTCACACCGCCATCCTTTCTCTTACTGAATTGATAGCTTTGTTCTTTCCCCTGCTGCTCATCAAAGGCTACTCCAGAAACCCAGAGAGGTACCTGGCTCTAACTAGCTTTCTTGGAAAAGCAGGGTGTAGAGGTCAGTGGAGGGCATTGGGGTCTTGACTCAGGTAAAGCACAAAGGTGGGAAAAGAACCCAGGCTGAAGGGACTCAGGGGCTCAGCACATCCAACCCTCTTTCCCTCTCCCAGATCAGCTTCTTTCTGAGTACCAGCTGTGTTTTCTCCAAACTCCAGTAAGAAAGCTTGGTGGCTTTGCTCCTGGAAGTTCTTATCTCAGATGCTTTACACATCACAACTGGGATTAACGCTTCAGTTTGAAAATCTAGGGAAGGATTCTGACCTGGCTGAGGTTGTTGTGAGGTTAGGGTTCCAAAGCAACACTCCATTCACTATCTCTCACTTGAACACTACCAGAAACCTATTTACAAATATTATTACATGCGTGCTCAGTCACTCAGTCATGTCTGACTCTTTGAGACCCCGTGGACTATAGCCTCCCAGGTTCCTCTATCCACGGGATTTTCCAGACAAGAATATTGGAGCAAGTTGCCATCTCCTCCCTCAGGGGATCGAACCCATGTCTCTTGCATCTCCTGCCTTGGCAGGTGGATTCTTTACCACTGCATCATCTAGGAAGCCCACAAGTATTATTACGTGTTTCAAAGTTGAGGAAACTGAAGCTAAACAGACTTAAGTGACTTCCCCAGTGTCTTGCAATTCAAGAGTGACAGCAGAGAAGCCCCCGCAGTAGAAAATAAAAATAGAAGACAATAATAAATATGCTGTAATAGTTAAAATCAATATATTGTTTTACTGAGACCATAATAAACATCTTTTATGCATTACTTCATTATCCTTTCAGCAACTGAATGGTGAAGTTTCTGTTATTATCTTCATTTTACAGAAGAGAAAACCCAAGAGATGGGGGTTTAATAACTTGCTTAACGGCACATGGTAAGGGAAAAAGACTCAGTCACATGTGCGCTCTGAGCCACTAGTCTCCGTGGTCCCTATGCCTAAGAATCTGCTAATCTGTTAGCATGCAAAAGTCCACTTTATGAAACAACAAGGATAGATGACATATAATTCAATGAGAAATTGTGTAGGATATACCATGAGTTCTATAGGAATTCAGAACAGGAAGAAATTAAATCCATGGGACCTAAAGTAGTCAGGAAAAATGTGATCAAAGTTCTGGACTCCAAAGGATATGGGAAAGTTACTTGAACAAAATGTCAGAGTGATAGCATTTAGGGAAAAGGACAGCATTAAGAATGGAATGCAGTCAGAATAACTGGTATTTTTGAGGATGGAGAGGAGAAAATGAGTAGATTGGAAAAACCAGTCTCTGGATCTTTTTTCCCATTACTTCATCTTATTATCATCATTATTTTTTTTAATAATGTGGAGCCCTCCTGCAGAATCTGATAAAGGCTATGGGCTATATTTCCTCATTAAAATGTGCATACACTCTGTTATCACTTACATGTAGAATTTTTAAAAATGCAGCAAACAAGTGAATATAACAAAAAGGAAGCAGACTCAGATACAAACTAGTGGTTACCAATGGGAAGGGAGGGAGGGATAATACAGGGGTGAGGAATGGGAGGTATAAACTGTTGGATATGAAATAGACTATAAGGATGCATTGTTGTATAACACAAAGAACATAGCCAATATTTGTGGGATAAAATGATTAAAATGGTAAATGTTATGTTACACATATATACCTTACCAGAATAAAAGAAGAGACCAAAAAAAGCGATCCCAAAAATAAAATGAAATAACATTCAGCATTCTTAAAAGGAAAAGAATGTACATACACTTTAAAAATTGTAACACCCATAAACACTATAATTGACACTCCCCCATACAGAATTTCCTTCCCCAACCAAGCCTATCCATGAAAGTTTGCTGCAGAACTTCTGCATTACAATGTCCTATGTTGGATTGTTTTCTAAATTAAACAAAACCAGGTACTACCAGTCTATATGAGAACTACTCAGAACCAGAAAAACTGGATTCTATGTCCTGGTAATTTCAGCCTCAGTCTAGGTTCTCAACATCTATGTCCTGAAGTACTCTGCTTCCTCATTTGGAAAATATTTATGGAACACCAAGGACTTACCTGGTGGCTCAGAGGGTAAAGAATCCTCCTGCTATGCAAGAGACCTTGGTTTGATCCCTGTGTTGGGAAGGTTCCCTGGAGGAGGGCATGGTGACCCACTCCAGTATTCTCGCCTGGAGAATCCCATGGGCAGAGGAGCCTGGTGGGCTACCGTCCACGGAGTCGCAAAGAATCAGACACAACTGAGGGACTAATTACAACGACCTGCAAGGATTGCCAGGTGGCACTGGTGGTAAAGAACCTGCCTGCCAGTGCAGGAGATATAAGAGATGTGGCTGTAATCCCTGGATCAGAAAGATCCCCTGGAGAAAGAAATGGTAACCCTCTCTAGTAGTCTTGCCTGGAGAATCCCAAGGACAGAGGAGCATGGTGGGCTACAGTCCCTGGGATCTCAAAGAGTCAGACACGACTGGGTGACTTAGCACACGCTCACTCAAGGCCCTGTTAGGCAGGCTCCGTGCTGGGCTCTGGCAGGACCCAGTCTCCAAAGAACTCATATCTTGGTTCTCACCCTGACATTTCTGTCCATCATCCAACCTTATCTTTCTCATTTCTACATAGGTGGACTGATGCTTTATCATTTGGAAGTGTTCGGAGTATATACTGATATACTAAATAGTATACTTACATACTCCATTATCCTAATACCTACATACTTGATTCACCTCACATTTGCCTGCTAAACAAATCCTTTTTGGATCATGTCACTCTTACCTCTATGTTTTCTAAAATTCAACTCTCTTTATATATGGATGCTATTAACATACATGCAAAGTCATGTGGCCAATCAGAAGCCAGGCACCTTTAAAGCTGGAAAGTTAAAAACTTGACTCAACCACTTCCTTCCTGGGGAAGATAGAACTCACTGGCCTTGGTTTCTGAACCTGCTAAGTGGGAGTAATAATCACGTCTACATTTCACAGCTATTGTATTGAAAAGAAGTAATCGATACTTGGTGTTTAGCCTTTAGTTGCTGTTGTTCTTAGTTAGTTGCCAAGTCATGTCTGACTCTTTGCCACCCCATGGACTGTAGCCTGCCACTCTCCTCTGTCCATGGGATTTCCTAGGCAAGAATACTGGATGGGTTGCCATTTCCTTCTCCTGGAGATCTTCCTGACCCAGGGATTAAATATGCATCTCCTGCATTAACAGGCAGATTCTTTACCACTGAGCCTTAGGGAAGCCTTTGGTATTTAGTAGCTGTTCAGAAAATCATATAGTATATGTATTTTTTCATCTTTTCCAACATGTCTATTGCTTTACATCTTAAACTGTTGGAGAGCAAAACAAATCAACAAAAGTGCTGGAATCACATGCGTCATTTAATCCTGGGCAAGGGATGAAATTTCTTGTAGCAACATTAAAGCATCAGTCAGTGCCTTCCTCATATAACTCAAAATTTGGCATTACTCCTGACTTCAATTATTAGCTAGTGCTGCCCAAATCCAGTTTCTGCTTCGAATGTGATACATGTCCTAATTATTTGTCTAACTGTGCAATAACAGACTTTTACTTTAAAGCATCAGTTGTGAATCCCTATGTTGCTAAGGATATATTTCAGTGCCAGAGGACCTTGTTAGATCATTTTTTGTAATCAATTAGTTGGCATATAGGCAAGGCTATAAATTCTTTAACTGCCCTCTCCCTATAGGTTTTGATAATTTTCTTTCTTCTTTTTATTGAAGATAAAACACCCAAGAAACACCCTAAGCAGTTGCCATCGCTTTTCAGATAGTTTGAAAGTTTTATTCTTTTCTGACTCAGCTTCTCATCGAACAGAAAGCAGGGGTCCACTGCAACCCCTCCCTGCCTCACAGCGGAAAAACAAGCCCACTCTGGGCTCCCTGAGGATTCTGGACAAAAGCACACTGCGCTTTGGCAAGTTACTGTGGATGCAAAGCACCACCATTAAAGGAACTATTTGAAACTAAATTGATTCTTTGTTCTTTCGCCAATTGGCTAATCCTCCTCTTGAGACGCAGTTCCATTTCAGAAATCTAAAAACACAGCTCTCGGATTGAGACTTAAAAGAGGCGAGGGATGTGCTGACATAGACATTAAGTAGGATTGAGCCGACCAGCAGCTGCATCCTGATGAGCTTGTTCAAGATTTCCCCAGGCTCCGCACTCCAGGGGCAGAAGGGAGAGAAGAGAAGGGAAAGTGAGAGGAAGGTCTGGGTGTCTGAGTCTGTGTTGATGCTAACCAGGGTGGCCTATCAACTGCACCCCACCCACTAGATTCCAGCAGTGACATTTTCCCCCGCTGGACGCTTTTTAAACAGTTCCCGGCTTTCATGAGGAAACTCTGGTGTCCTGGTCTCCATCTTCACAATATGGTCCTGGGGAGAATCCTTAGGTGTAGGCAGCAAAACCTTTCAATCTGCCACATGCAGTTTGCATTGCATTTCTTTTAAGGGAGGATCAGGGGGTAGGGGGAAGGGGAGACAGAAGAATTGGGGGAAGGGATGATGGACTAATCTCAGAAAGCAAGGATGTGGCCAGAACCTCATGGAAATCTCTCTGAGATCTTCTGAGCATTTAAAACAACTTTATCTTCTTTATTTTTAAGCTTTTGCCATTATTTCATTATTGCATGGTGTCTGTTCAATGTGCAAATGTAGAAAGACAAAATAAAAAAAAAATCATAATCCCCAAAGTCCTTAACCTCTCCAGTCATTTGTATGCATATATAAGTATATATGGGCTTCCCAGGTTGTGCTAGTGGTGCCAGTGCAGGAGACATAAGAGACCTGGATTCAGAGGAGGGCATGGCTACCCACTCCAGTATTCTTGCCTGGAGAATCCCACGGACAGAGGAGACTGATGGGTTACAGTCCATGGGGTTGAAAAGACTAGGACACTACCAATGAGACTTACTTAGTACACACACATATGTACATATACATCTTTTACATAAATGAGATATACTGTAAGTATTTACTTAATTATATATCATTCATTCATTTGGGGCTAGTAAATTATGATAGTTACTTTTATGTGTCGATTTGATCAAGCCATGGATTCTGAGATATTTGGCTGTTATTTTTAAGTGTGTCTGGGGGTACATTTCCAGATGAGATTAGCATTTGGGTTAGTACATTAAAGCAAATTGCCCTCCCCAGTGTTTGGCAAGCATCATTCAATCCCAAAATTCACTCTCTCTGATTAACTGTTTGAGCTGCAACATCAGTTTCCTGTACCATCAGTTCCCCTGATTCTTGGTCTTCAAACTGGAACTGGAATTGCACCACTGGCTTCCCAGAGACACCAGTTTGCATCTCTGGAGAACCCTAATACATAAATATACATTCATGCTAAAATTTTTAGTGGTTTCATAGAATTTTGTTGTATTATTCAGCCATGGGTCTTCCCTGGCAGCTCAGCAGTAAAGGATCTGCCTGCAATACAGGACACTCAGGAAACATGGGTTCGATCCCTGGTTCGGGAAGATCCCCTTGAAGGAGGGCATGGAAATCGGCTCCAGGGTTCTTGCCTGGAGAATCCCATGGACAGAGGAGCCTGGAGGGCTACAGTCCACAGAGTCGCACAGAGTCAGACACAACTGAGTGACTGAGATCACTTGCACTCAACCATAATTTAATTTTTTAGCTTCCTGATTGAGGACATTTATATTGTTTTCAAATTTTTAGCTGTTATAAACAACTGAGAAAAGCTTTCTTCAACACACATTACTGCACATTGTTCTGAACATCCTGATGGTCATGTGGCTTAATCATCCCTCCCCTGTCCCCAGTTTCAGTGCCTGGATTATGATAGGTGATGTAGGCCCCAGCTGTTGCCTGGGATGAAGGAAAACACAGCACCACATACTCCATCCAAAGAACTGACAGGGGCTGGGTCATTTTAGGCCTCCTTAGAAGTTCTAACACCACCACATCCTTGAATTATGATTGAACAGTTACTTCTTAGGGAAAACACAGAGCACATGCTTCTCAGACATCAGCTAATTCGACCCTACTAAGCACAGCCTGGGGAAGCAACCTGATAAGGTAAACTCCAACCCAACCTACAAAGAATCTAAGTCAGAACTGACACTTTTCAGCATCCACCTCAAGGGACTCAGAATGATGAGATCATATTACATGGTTCTTTTATTCTCACTCTGTTTTGAATGGTTTTACACTTTTCAATTCAAAACATTGTTTGTTTTGCTGCACTGGATCTTAGTTGCAGCACGTGAGATCTAGTTCCCTGACCAGGAATTGAACCTGGCCTTCGTACATGGGAGCTCAGAGTCCCACTGGACCACTGGGGAAGTCCTTTGAATGGTTTTATAATCATATTTAGACATAGCAGCTCTAAGATGGATGGAGTTGGGAGGCTGCACTGGGGAACAAGTGAATTGAAGCAGGTGAATGTAACTCTCTTCAGTCAGCAGTGGCATTGGTACACATTATAAAATATTCAAAGGCTTCCCAAGGATGTCAATTTATTCATAATTGACTTAAATGAATCACTTGGGGGGGAAAAGCCTTTAATCTCTCATATAACATGTCTCTAAAAAATAAAGCTGGAACCACAGTTCAGTAAAAAAAAAAAAAAAAAATATATGCAGCAAGGGTTTCAATCACCTAGATGGATTTGTTGTTTGGTGTGGTGACTTCGTTAAGCATTCCACATTTGAAGGCGCTCAAAAGTTGGTCTCAACAGTCTTTAATGAAAGACATATCTAGGAGGCTAAAAATGGCATTGTCCTTCATGTTATCAGTGGAGTTTTAATTTATTTTTCCTTCAGAAGAAAAAAAAGAAACACAAAAGAAAGGAAGAGGAATACTTAAACAGCTCAACTGTTTCAACAATGTTTTAAAAGTCAAATGCAAATGTTTAGAAGAGCCCCAAATGGAAACACCTTCTGTGTGGCTTATGCCCCTGAAACCTCTTTGCAGAGATGTAGCTGATAGTGCCACATTGTGGCAGCAAATGAGTGGCAATTGTACACATCCCTTGGTCATAGTGGGAGTTTTCATCATGGAAACTGGCAAATGCTACTAATCAGAGCTCTACCCGCACCAGAGCCAGTTGTTAAGCATTCACTAGTTCCTCACTACTTCCTGCCCCATCCCTGCGCACAGCACAGTAATCCACTTCCTCTGACCAACCACTGCCAGTACAGAGAAGAGCTGCTGGCTGGCCACACACACACTCTTTGGAACACTGAAGAAATACATCTTTATCAATTAATAAAAGAGTAATCTTAGAGTCATAAATAATAGGCATTTTCCTCTATCCTCAGAAAGGACTGAAATTCTACTTATAACTCTCGTTTTCACTTTAATGTTCCCAAGATATAGTGACACCCTGAACTCTCATGGTAGTTAGAATAAGAAATTAAACTAGGAATTCTTGTGCAGCTTATTATAAATTGCTCATTTGTCAAACCATTAAAGTCTTCAGAATGGCTGTGACTCTTTCCTGGGTTGGTCTGGTCAGTGAGCAAAGTGTACAGACAAGTGTGTCCCCAGTGCCTGTCCCCAGTAAACACTTAGTCCTCCAGTGTGATGGTTGGTTCATAGTCCACAAGCCCCAGAGTTGGATCCTAGGTGAAGGCTGCTACTTCTCTGCTATGGATTAGCCTTTCAACATGAATGCATTAATAGCCATCATTAATAATCACCCAAGCATGAAACTGACAGACAATAGATTTACAGGTTATGGCTCCATCACACCAATTTCATTTGTTCACTGATTTATTAAAATTTCATGGCTAAGATAACACAAATTTTAGCTATGCTAACATACATGGATCTTAATTCTTTCTCTGCCAGGCTGCATTAACAAACAATATCCTCTTTGAATTTTTAAACTTTTTTAATGGGAAAGAAGAATAGGGAGCAAGATATGTAGAAAACACTCATAATATCCCACCAAAGACCAACAGAAACTTAAATAGAATACTAAATGTACAGTAAAATATCCCACCAAAGACCAATAGAAGCTTTAATAGAATACTAAATGTACACTGACTGGCATTCTATTAAAAATTTGGACTCTCCAACTGGCTACTTGGGCTGAAAAAAGAAAAGTAAAGAAACAAAGATGATAAAAAGAAAAGGCAATGTTACCTTTGTTTCTCTTAAGTCCATTTGTTGGAAATCTTTCAACTCAGAAAGATTGAACTCATTAATGGGATTAAATTAATCCAGCCACCTATTGTAGCAAATTACCAAATACTTAGTGCCTTGAAACAACACAAACTCATGATCTTACAGTTCCAAGAGTCAGAAGTCTAAAATGAGTCTCAGCTTAAATTAAGGTGTAGGCATTCCTTTTGGGAGATCTAGGTGAAAAAAAAAATTAACTTTTTCCAGCTTCTAGAGGCTGCCTGCATTCCTTGGTTTGTGGTCCCTTCAACCATTTTGAAATCCATTGATGTATCACTTTTAAATCAACATTTATCTCTCTTCCTCTCTCTGTTCTTTCCTTGGACAGTTGAGATTACATTTGGCCCACCCAAATAACCCAGAACAGATTCCCCTATCTCAAGATCCTTTACTTAATCACAACTTCCAAGTCCCTTTTGTCAAATAAAGTAATATATTCTCTTTGCTCTCTTAAAAGGGGTCACTATTTTGTTTATCACAGAGCAAAAACTGCCTTTGGAGGCAGGGAAGATAGTGGCTCACGGTGTGTGTAGTGAAGTCAACTGGAAATACTATTGCCTATATTAATTTGTAAGATAGAGCGTGGACATGTGGATCTCACTAAGGGGACTTCCAGGTAGAATGGGGAGAGTGTCAACTGGTTCTCTTGTGTAAGGAAGAAAGAGATTACTTACAGAGAGATTTGTTCTGTTTGCAGGCAGAATTGCAAGGAAATATAGATGTAATGGGCTGAAAAACAAAACCCAGGATGTAATGAGTTGAAAAACAAAACTATTTCACGTTTTCACTATCATTAGTCAGTGAAAGATTTAAAAAGTGAGACCTGACCTCAGGGTTAAGATCAAATCAGAAGTGTATTTGTAAGAGCTTTTGTTAAGACCTCAGAAGGATTTAGCAGAGTGCCTAGTTAGACCCTCTCCACTAGAATAAAGAATTTCTAAAAATCTTAAAGGCAATGTTCCACAGCACCCTGACACTCAGTCCAAAATAGAGGTCTACCTCACAAAGAAGTATGTGTGTGAGTTTAGGGGCATAGGGTGAACCTAGTCAGACTCATCGAATTCCCACTGAGTGATCAAATGTAAAAATGTATCAGCTTGGACTAACAGGGTCATAGACACTTCAAAATGAACAGAGTCTCTGGGCTCTACCAGCAGCAAGTGGGTAGAGAAAGCTGCCTAGCTGCAAATACAGGCCATTTCGTTTGGAAAAAGAAAGATCAGAGGGTAGAGACAGAAGCTGCAAAGAATAATGGATTAGGAAGCAGCTGGGGTGGGGGGTGCAGAATTGGACCCTCAGCAAGCAACACTCCTTTCTGTGGAATAAGGAGCCCTAATATGGTGGGCTGGACTGGAGTTCAGAATTGTTATAGACCCATGACTGCTATGAGCCCCTCCTACTCTTTGTATTTTGCTTCACTTTATCTTGCTTTATTTTTCTAAACAAGGGCAGAATGCCACTGGCAATGCCTCATTTGGAAGCAGGGCTTCCCAGGTTGTTCCGTGGTAAAAAAAAAAATCTGCCTCAATGCAGGAGACGTACAAGACGCAGGTTTGATCCCTGGGTCAAGAAGATGCCCTGGAGAAAGGAATGGCAACCCATTCCAATATTCTTGCCTGGAAAATTCCATGGACAGAGATGGGCTACAGTACATGGGGTTGCAGATTCAGGCATGACTATGTGAATTCCTTTGGCCCATAATACACCTGCATACATAACAGAAATAGAGACTTGAAAAGAGCTTATATGTTTGGACTTGTCCTCTTGTAATACTGTCCCCACCATGACTCAGTCTAGCTTCCTTGAGGATGAAGAATCACATAGAAAAAGAGGTCCAGCCATCTCAATGCAGTCACGTGAATGTGCACAGGCAAAACCAACAGAATAATTTCACAGAAGTAGATAACTAATGTAGGAATGTAGTGTGAACATGGTCCCAGGGCTTCCCATGTGGCGCTAGTGGTAAAGAACCTGCCTGTCAATGCAGGAGACATAAGGGACATGGGTTCGATCCCTGGCTTGGGAAGATCCCCTGGAGGAGGGCACGGCAACCCACTCCAGTATTCTTGCCTGGAGAATCCCATGCACAGGGGAGCCTGGTGGGCTACAGTCCATAGTGTCACAAAGAGTTGCACAGGACTGAAGCAACTTAGCTGGCGCCACACTGTCCCAGGAGCTCTTGAGAGCAAATGAACTTAAGTACCACTTTAAATATCTTTTCTAGAATATAGACCCAGACTACCTCCTCATCTACTCTACAAATCAACCTACCACTCAACTCGTACCATTGCCTTCATCGATACTGGATTATCGTTCATAAATCCCATTCCTAAAATTGAGTCCAATTCTTGCCCTCACTTGCATCCACCTTGAGACGCCCAGAATCATATTTTAAATTTTGAAGAACAGTTGTCAATAATTTTATGAGATTTTAAAATAACATTATCCCTTATAAGATGTCATATATGGGTCCTTGGGCCTTCTGCTTTCTAATAGCTCAGATTCCAAAGTTATAACGTGTCATGAGAGTAACCCTTCTTCATCAAGAGGAATTTCCATAATATGCTGTTTTAGGAGACACTTCTTTCCCTCGAAATGTTGTGTCATTTTTTTTACAAAAAGAGCTGTTAATATTTTGGGTAGCTTCTTTTTATCCTCCAGGTCCTCCTGAGCCTGGACTCCCAAGCAAAATCAAAAAAATTATAAACTTCTCTACCACATAGATTAATGAGGCAGATCCACATACTTCACCACCCAAGCCCCTCCTGGGAAGTAACTCCCATGTTTAGAAAAGGGCTCTTCCAGGTTGAAGCAGGCTATAGTACCGCTGGGAAAATTAAAGAGGAGAATGACCCGAACAGATTCCCTTACCCGCTGCCAAGGACACTGGTCAGAAACAAGTTTTCACTATTATATCATTTCACATGTTTCTCTCCTCACACCCATGAGATGAGCAGAGCTGGTCATCATCACCACTTTAGAAATAAAGAAACTGAGGCTTCAGATGAGTAAATGATGGACAGGAGGTCACAGAGCTTGTAGGAGGCAAAGCCACAGCTTCCACTCAAGTCCCTCTTTGAAACAGTATTTTGACAATTATCACTGTTTGGAGATGTCTAGACCCAAGCCTTGACTCTTTCTCATATGAGCAGGTAAATTTGAGCTGATTTTGTAGCTGTATGTTTTATCTGTGCATGACAGTAGTTGCACTGCAGAGGTGTCATGTGGATTAGATGAAACAGAGTGAGGGGCAAAGATAGAAGCAGCCTTTTAATATGTAGGAGCTGGATCAGATTATGTGCGTGCGTGCTAAGTGTTCAGTCGTGTCCGACTCTTTGCAACCCTGTGAACCGTAGCCCTCCAGGCTCCACTGTCCACGAGATTCTCCTGGAAAGAATACTGGAATGGGTAGTCATGCCCTCCTCCAGTGGATCTTTTCGACCCAGAGATTGAACCTGGGTCTCTTACATTTCCTTCATTGGCAGGCAGGTTCTTTACCACTAGCACCACCTGGGAAGTCCTATGTTGTTGCTGCTGTTCAGTCACTGAGTCGTGTCTGACTCTTTGCCACCCCCATGGACTGTAATGCACCAGGCTTCCCTGTCCTTCACCATCTCCCAGAGTTTGCTTAAACTCATATCCATTGAGTTGATGATACCATCCAACCATCTCATTCTCTGCCGGCCCCTTCTCCTCCTGCTTTCAATCTTTCCCAACATCAGGGTCTTTTCCCTTAAGTCAGCTCTTTGCATCAGGTGGGAAGCCCTTATAGTGGTTCAAATCCCAATTCTGCTACTTCTTAGCTGAGAGGCCTGGAGCATGTTAATGTCTTTGCCTCTGTTTCCACAACTTTAAAATGCTGATAAAGATAATAGTCTTACTTCATAGGATTTGGGGGAAGATTAAGGATGAGCTAATGTATGAAAAGCTCATCTAACAGGTTCTGGCTTATAGTAAGTGCTTATAGTATCAGTTTGGCCTATAAGTCACATTCAACTGGATACAAGTCCTGGGCTCTTTCCGCTGCTCCATGCTACCTCAAAACTTTAGGGTTCCCAGGTTCAACTTTGGCGCACCAAATATCCAGTTTGCAAACCAAAAGACATAACTCCTTTTAGGTACCACTGTTTAAAAAAATAGAGAGTTTGTTTCTTCTTTGATGAAGCACAAATGATTTTTTTGTGTGTGCCTGACTGTAACTGACTGTATTAAATAAATAATTTGCTATGACAGGGGAAAAGACTGAACATTTTTGAACAAAAGAAACAGTTCCTCCCCACCTAAGAAAGCTCCATGGTCCCCTGTGGAGCTAAGCAGACACTGGTAAGGATCAATGTCTTGGAGAGCCTAGACTGTACGTCAGCCATTCAGAAAACCTCTATCAGCCTTCTGAGACTCTGAGCTCTAGGGATAAAAGAGGATGTCAATCAGAAATGCTAATAAATTCTGAGTCTGAAAACAAAGGAGCTTAAAAATAATGACAGAGTTCAGTTCATATTCAGGGGAGTTCTATTATATGCATGTTTAATTTTTTTTATTTTTTATAATTAAATTTATTTATTTTTAATTGCAGGATAATTGTTTTATGGAATTGTGTTGATTTCTGCCAAACATCAACATAAATCAGCCCTAGGCATACCTACGTTCCCTCCTTCTTGAACCTTCCACCCACCTGCCTCCACATCCCACCCACTAGGTTGGTAAACAGCCCTAGTTTGAGTTCCCTGAGTCATACAGCCAAGTCCCATTGGCTCTCTACTTTACATATGGTAATGTACATTTCCATGTTACTTTCTCTATACATCCCACCCTCTCCTCCTTCCTGCGCACACACATACAGACACAGTTTTTATAAACTTTAAGGATATGCTGTTAGGTAAAAAAAGAGACATCAGAGAGATAAGGAAATAACCACGTGAAGAATGCAGTTAATCTCAACCAAAATCCTACTCCCCATTACTACACCCAAGAACGACAATGACAGGACAGCAACACAGCCGCCTCCCAGAAGGCTCATGAGCCTCCCCAATGGAAGCACTTGCCTCACCAAGGTGTGAATAGAGGGAAGAAAGGGGGCTGCTTTTCATTCAGCCTGTCTCAAAGGCAAACTAACATCTTCCCCTAGTGCCCAACCAAAGCAAGATCCATCTGTCATCTCTACTAACGACCCGGTTTTGTTCCTTTGTATGGCTGAGCAATAGTCCATTGTATATATGTACCACATCTTTATCCACTCATCTGTTCATGGTCATTTAGGTTGCTTCCAGGGGGGTGTGTGCTTGGTCATGTCTAACTATTTGCAGCCCCACAGACTATAACCTGCTAGGTTCCTCTGTCCATGGGATTCTCCAGCCAAGAATACTGGAGGGGGTTGCCATTTCCTACTCCTGGGAATCTTCCCGACCCAGGGATCAAGCCCATGTTTCCTTCAACTCCTACACTGGCAAGCAGATTCTTTACCACTGAGCCACTTGAGAAGCCTTGCTTCTGGTCCTAGTTATTGTACATAGTGCTACAGTGAACACTGAGATACATGTGTCTTTTTGAACTATGATTTTCTCAGGATATGTGCCCAGTAGTGAGATTGCTGGGTTATATGGTCAGTGCTCTGTGATGATCTAGGTGGATGGGAGAGCAGGTGGGGTGGGAGTGAGGTCCAGGAGGGAGGGCATATATGTATACATGTAGCTGATTTGCTTTGCTGTACAGCAGAAACTAACACACGTTGTAAACTAATGACACTCCGCTAAAAAAATAAAAGTAAAATTAATGCCAAGAAAAGAAGCTCCATCTGCTCTAACACTGGAGGAGAAACAGCCTTCAGTGGATTTCCTGACACTAATGTCATATCCAGTGAGCTGCCTTCCTAAGGGCTTTAAGGGTAATCTTAACAACAGGAGATTTTCACCTCAACTGCATCTCCATTGTTCTATATTCTTAGAATGTATACAAGAGTGCTTCAACCCTGGATCATTCATGTAACCTAGAAGAAATAAGAAACTTCAGTCTTCCTTCTAGAATGCAATTGATCAGTCTTTGTCAGTTCACACCCATCTATTTAATTGGATTGCATTTTGGTAGGGCACAGAATTGCAATCTTGTGTACAAAAAAGGAAAATAGAGATATTTATCATTCTTTCACCCATCCTAACAATCATCATGCTTCATCCTGTACAAGTAACAGTGCATTCACCCTTCAGCCACTGGGTTTTGGCCACATTCCTGTGATGAAGTGTAATATTTGCAATAATGAAACTCAGCAGGAGTCATTTCTTTGAAAAAAAAGAAATGTAGAATAACTGTAGTACTATGCTTTCATCATCTGCTGTGAAAGTAATACCACTGTCGGGAGGGTTTGCTTTAAGTTTATCTGAAGCTAATTTATACAGAACAGGATAAAGTCCTGCCTCTCCCTGGAAATTGTGTGTGAATGAGGAGAGGGGAGGAGATACAATTAAAGAGCCTTTTCGAACAGAGCTTAAAAGATAGGAGATTCAGACAAATAAAATATTTGTTTTCAATAGGGTTAAAATTTCTTAAACTTGAAGCTTTATTTTATATATAAAATAAAAATGAAATGATCCTATTGTCTCTTTCTCAGCTTGATTATCAGCATTCAATTCAAATTTTGGCCTAGATTATGTTATCAAGAAGCAATGCAAACAAGAAAGAAAAATAAATTCTAAGTGTTCAATTGATAGCTGCTGAATTACATTTCATTTAATTGATAAAGTTATTGTATTATTCCTATTGTAGAGATGAGGAGCCTGAGGTTCCAGTAAATTAGGTAACAAACTATTGTCCCATAGGTGATGGAACTGGGATTGAGCTTAGTTAAGTCTCTTCACACCAACGTGGCTTTTTTTTATATGACTCATATCCCTGAACCATAAGACCATATCAAAGGTAGCTAACTTTACTCTCTTTGTGTAATCAGAAATACATCTACTATATCCTGGGCCACTGACCAAGAAAATAAAGAAGAAAACATCCTCAGGCCCTCTCTCCTTGGCCATCTTATCTATGCCTGGATAATCTGGGACAAATCCAAAATTATAGTGTGCTCTCTTTCAAGGGCAACTCTTCCTCTCTAACAGCTGGTGGAAAACTGCATACTATCTATGGAAATCACAAATCAATTAATCGATCTGCTGGCCAAAATCAGAGCAAAAGATATTTTAAAATCTGTAATAATTCACTTAATCTTAAAGGTGTAAAATTTAAGAATGTGTCATTATGAAAGGCGTGTTTGGGTACCAGTGAAATTGCACCCAGACTGCTGAGCATTCAGCAGAGAAGAACTGGCTCAATGTTTAATGTATCAGGTGCTCTCTGTGGTGGCACCTGGGCCTCTCAAGACCTCCTCCTCTGCTCAGCCTCAGGGAACCAGAGCCAGTAAAAAGCACTGGGAGCAGCAGGAAAAAAAATAAAAAAGCCTAGGTAACTTGAGATTAACTTTCTATCCCTCAGGCTGATAAATGCAAAGTGGGCAAAAGCAAAAAATAGAAATTTCCCATCACCTTCTTGCAATCTTCCCCCAGGATTCTGTGAGACCACTGTGCTGTCGATGGTGGCAAGCTGTATTCCGTCACCCAACCACAGAAGACTGGCTTCTTCAGCAAACACCCTGTTTTTCACACACCTTGATTCTGTCTTTTTCAGTTTTCAGTTTTCTAATCCATTTCTTCCAATAGCTCCCAAGAGAAAAGGGGAGAATGCTTTCTGACTCTAATGTAAAAGTATACAAATGACTAACCGTGTGTGTGCGCGCTGCTATATGCTTGTGAGTGAGTATTTTGACTCTGTCGACAAAGCACAAAATGAAGTGGGTACCAGAAAATAAATTCATTCCTCACACATAATTCAGGCCTTCCAAAATCATACAGAAGCCCAAATTATTTGATCAAGTGAACCTGATAATAACCAGCTCTGCATTGTCAGTCAACTGCATGTGGGAACAACTTGGTGGAATGCCATTGCTTATGACTGTTATCAGGGCCATCTACAATGCAGCGTGTAGACACTTAACAAGTTCTAAATAAGCATTGTGTCTCACCACTTACAATGGTCCTAAATAATGAACTCTCTGAGGTTTAATTTATTCATCTGCATAATGAGTAAGTTCAAATAAATAAGCCCTGATATCCTTCCCAGCTATCTCATTTTCTAAAAATAGTCTAAGACCCTCAGTATGCCTGAAATAAGAGCATTTTGTAAATTATAATTTAAACCAAATGAAAGGCAGGAAATCATTTTAAGGAAGCAATCAAAACAATGGACGAAAGTCAAAGGAACTGAGTTTCTTGGTTAGCTATTGTGAAATAAAAAACCACATCAAACTCAATGCCATACACAACAGTAATCAGTTATCACTATTTCCTCTCACAGTCTTGGACATTTTAGGGCTTGGAGATGGGTGTTGTTCAGGATTTTCCATGAAGTTGCGGTCTGAAGTGCCTTGGGACTGGAGTCACGCCAAGCTGTCCTCACTCCTCAGTCAAGTTCTTGACACCAGTGATCAGCTGGGGCTTCAACAGCCAATGCTGCCCAAAATACCTTTGGGTAGCCTGCGCTTTCTTGAGACATGGCAGCTAGATTCCAAGAAGGAGCATTGCAAGAGAGAGCTGGGTAGCTTGCCTTTTAGGACCTGGGAAGTCACATATTTTCACGTGCCTGCATTCCTCAATGTTTGGTGTTGCAGAAGCAAGCCACTAAGTCCTATCCATATTCAAGGAGAAAGGAACTAGTTTCTACTTCTTGATGAGAGGAAAGTCAAAGAATTTACATGACTTTTTTTTTTTGCTTTCATTTTATTTTATTTTTAATTTTCTTTACTTTATTGTGTTGGTTTTGCCATACATTGACATGAATCCGCCATGAGTATACATATGTTCCCCCTCCAGAATCCCCCTCCCTCCTCCCTCCCGAATCCCTCTCTCTGGGTCATCCTGGTGCTCCAGCCCCGAGCATCAAACCTGGGCTGGTGATTGATTTCACATATGATAATTAACATGTTTCAATGCCATTCTCCCATATCATCCCACCCTTGCCCTCTTCCCAGAGTCCATGAGTCTGTTCTATACATCTGCGTTTCTTTTGCTGTCTCGCATGCAGGGTTCTCGCTGCCGTCTTTCTAAATTCCATATATATGCATTAGTATACTGTATTGTTGTTTTTCCTTCTGGCTTACTTCACTCTGGATAATAGGCTCCAGTTCTGTCCACCTGAGTAGAACTGATTCAAATGAATTTTTTTTTAATGCTGAGTAATATTCCATTGTGTATATGTACCACAGCTTTCTTATCCATTCGTCAGTTGATGGGCATCTAGGTTGCTTCCATGCCCTGGCTATTGTAAACAATGCAGCGATGAACATTGGGGTGCACGTGTCTCTTTCAATTCTGGTTTCCTCGGTGTGTATGCCCAGCAGTGGGATTGCTGGGTCACATGGCAGTTCTATTTTCAGTTTTTTAAGGAACCTCCACACTGTTCTCCATAGTGGCTGTACTAGTTTGCATTCCCACCAACAGTGTAATTGCCACATTGGCTTTGGTCAAGTCACTTAATATTTAGGGCTTTGTGATTCAATAAATTATGAAAATATGTGTTTTAATGTCTTAAAGTCAAATATAAAAGAGCAACGAATTCACCTGCATTTCTACAAATAGTTTCTCTTTCAAGAAAATAATAGCAACAATATTAATATTAGCGTTCATTGTGTGATTATTATGCTAAATGCCTTAAATATATTTTAAATCCCCTGTGTCATAAATGTAATTATCATCCCTTTCGAACCTTATTAGGCTTCCCTGGTGGGTGACACTTATAGCTGCACCTAAAACTCAGAGTAATACATTAACATTTGACAAACCTAACAAAATCTATGTTTGCAATTGCTCACATAAAGAAAGACTGTAAACATTTCTTTAGAGCTCTGCAACAGTAATGTTATTTTGGTTTGAGATGTGTTTTTAGTACACTGATCATTATCAGGGAATGTTACTTATTCTTTATATGGAGAATAAATACAACTGCCTCAATTCCCTTTCCCAAGTTCCTCTGGGTAATTTATTCTGTAGAATAAATTAGAGTGTGCTTTGAGGACAAATGTATGTTCCCATTCTGCCAGTAGACACTCCAGATGGACCCTTGAAACCACTTTGGGGGATACCCATCCAATAAAGAAAACTTTCCCCCATCAGAAGAGACCATGGGCACTTATGGCAGGCGAGGCTGCAAGGAAATTCTGAAAGCAGAACTTTATCAGAATGCCAGAGCCCAAACCCAAGTGTTATTGAGCATGGAAGAAGCCTGTTCCTTCCACAGAGCCTTTAATGCAGACTGGCCTCATTATTGTAAAAGACAGTCAGTCACAGTCTTAACAAGCGGTGCATGTGAAAGCCCACCTCGGCATGATCAGGCATTCAGCTGAAAGGCGAGTATGTGCAAAGGCCAGGTGTTAAGTCAGACAGAACATGTCCCTCCCCTCCCCAGTTATTGACATATTGACTGAGCAGAACAGTCAGAAAGCCAGGCCATCCCTCAGTCCTCCAAGTCCACACTACTTTACTGCAAAGGAAAATAGCCTTGAAGCAAGTTGGAGAGCATGATGCTGATTATACTAATCAAGTGTTGCTCTTTCATCATTTCCAAATCACCAAAATGACCGTTCAGAAAAGGTCAGATTTAATTCAACATAATCTCCCACAGGGAGTATGGAATCCATGCTATGTTAGAATTGGATTAAAAAAAATTAAAGAAAAGATAAATAAAAGTACAAAACACCTAAAGAAGAAAAGGAAAAGAACAGACACTGTTCAACTTCCCCCTTGGAATTTATCCCATTGAAAAATGTTTCCATGCACATTCAGCACCCAGGGAGGCTGGGGTTTTATTATATATCAGTAAACAACCAAGTATGAATAAATCAAAAACTGAATTTGCTTGGACGAAAATATGCCTGAAAAGAAATCAAACTGGCCTCTTGAGATACACAGAAGTCCAGATAAACTTAATAACAGAGTTTATTGAAACGGTTGCTGTGCTGTTAGACTTTTACCAGTCTCAAACACCTGGTGAGTAGTCCCTGCTACCTTGTGAAAATTCCTTTACATAATTAGCTTGCAAGCATTTCCCTGACTGCTCTTGTATATGCTGTTCCAGGGATGACTAGGAGGGCTCTGTGATTGTTCTTGCTTATTGCAGAGCAAAGGTGTCAGGGGGGTGTTTAAGATGTGGCAATGGCTATTTCAAGGTCTAGACCACACTAAGCCACCAAAAAAGGATTTGAATCTAAACTCTGTGGCTTGTTTCTAATAGATCGTGCTCAATATAGCTTGAGTACCCAAATTTTCTAATGTTCTTTAGAAATACAGTAAAATTCCAGAACAGAGAACATGCCCCCTAAAAGTCCTAGTTTCAACACATGAACAATATTTCTATAAATTTATATATATTCACATATATATAACACATATAATTTATACATATTTATATATTTATATACATAATTTATATATTTATATATTTTATATATATGTATTAATTGTAAACCACTGAGTCACCACCTTATTTTCTATTTTCTCATACTGGATGTGTTACTTTTTTCCCCTTCATAGTAGGTGGTCACTTTTCATTGAATGCAAGACTCAGAATTAATTTTAGAGTTAATTAGTGCATGTTGATAAGTGCATACTCTATGCTAAAGACTGTGAAAGGCAGTTTCAACTGCTTCTACCTTATTTAATCTTCCACTCCTTTATTTAATCTTCCAGTTTCTCCCTCTATTACACGATGTGGGTAAGTTAATTGGTGTATTGGAGCCCCAGTCTCTTCATAGGGACAACGGGAATAACTATTATACCTACGTCATAGGATTACTGTCAGAATCAAATAAAATAATGATGAAAGTGTTAGTGGCTCAATCATGGCCTACTCTTTGAGACCCCATGGGCCATAGCACACCAGGCTCCTCTGTCCATGGGATTCTCCAGGCAAGAATACTGGAGTGAATAACCATTCCCTTCTCCAGGGGATCTTCCCAATCCAGGGATCGAACCTGGGTTTCCCACATTGCAGGCAGATTCTTTACTATCTGAGCCACCAGGGAAGCCCCAAAATAATGATACTGTGTATATGTGTATATATATATGTGTGTGTGTGTGTATATATATGTATATATATATATATATATACACACATATATATATATGGATCTTTTTGCTGCAAACAAATTTTTTAAAAAGACTTGAAGAAAAAAAGTTTGGAGAAAAAAATAGAGGAAGTAAAAAGATTAATGAGAAAGCTAAAGGACCATGTTCTTACCAGTAGAGATTCCCAGAAAGTGTTCAGGGTGGGAAGCATGCTACCAATGAAGGCACCAGTAGTGCATGAATTCTAGCTATATCTGCCAGTTACCTTGCTCAGTATATATGACTCCCAAACCGGAAGCTCTGGTTAGCCATATTTGAATTATGTGACTTTCCTTTGGGGCTTCCCTGGTGGCTCAGTGGTAAAGAAGCTGCCTGCCAATGCAGGAGATGTGGGTTTGATCCCAGGGTCAGGAATAGCCCCTAGAGAAGGAAATAGCAATACTCTGCAGTATTCTTTCCTGGGAAATCTCATGGACAGTGGAGCCTGGTGAGCTATAGTCCATGGGGTTGCAGAAGAGTTGGACATGACTTAGCAACTGAACAAACAGCTTTCCTTTAGGTATATTGGGTGAAGTAAAGAAAGATCTGGCAAAAGGAATCCTATCAACGCCAAGGTTGAGAAAGGAGACCCTTGAGTTGACACCCCTCTAAGAAGCCACAGACCTAGGGAGAGTTATATCTCCCATAGGAAACCAATCTTATCAGAGGGAAAGAGAATGGATGCCATGTATCAGGATAAAGGAGGTCCACTACTGTATAAAATACATGGTGCATGTGGGAACTCAGTAACCGTCAATTATCTATAACTTCCTTAGGATGTAGCTATGGCTATTCCATTCTGCAAAAAAGAAATAAATTAAAGTTAATAGCATGTTTTCTCATAACATCAGAGGAGGTGTATTACTGTCCCCATTTTACAGGTAAGGAGACTTAGACTTACTTGCCCGAGGTCACACACATTGTAGTAGAAGCAGGGTCAAAACCCAGTCTGTCTCCGCAGCCCACATTTTGCATCAGTGCCCTAGGCCCATATTCCAACCTATGTGCTGAAATACACATTTCAACATACAACTGTCATGTGCATTTTTCTCTACAATTCTTTATAACAACTGCATTCTACCAGACATATTATCTTGAAGCTTGCATTTTTTTTCCTTAATATCATATCTGGGATATTTCTTCTTGTCTGTTATCTGTTCCTTTTGTAATTTTATCATGTTCCTTAGAATATCACAATGCAGTGGTCAGCAAACTTGACCAAGTTTGGCATGTCACCTGTTTCTGAAAATAAAGTTTTACTGGCACCCAGCTACATTCATTTTTTATATATTTTCTATGGCTACTTTCCTGCTTTTACAAGTGTTGAACAATTACTACAGATGTTGTATGACACTCAAGGATAACACTGGTATCTTTTTATAAAATTTCTCCGATTACTAGAAAGAGAATGAATATCCTTTCATACGCTTATTGTCCATTGCATTTTCTCATCTATTACTGCTTTGCTTCGCTCACTTTTGCACTATTGTTAGGAGTATAATGCAGGGTGAAGCATACTTTCTCTGCACACTACTGGAATTAGCTAAAATCCTGTCCCCAAAACTTATTAGTTGTGTGATATAGGGCACATCACTTGATTTTTCTGTGCCTCAGTTTCTCAGTCTGTAAAGTGGGATGATAATATTGTCTCCATTTATTACAATTATTATAAGAATCAAGAGAAAACTATCCTTTTTATTTATCACTTCTCTTTTTCTCTGTTTTTGACATCCTTTGTAGTCAAATAGTAAGAACTTTTGCAACTTCCTTCTCAAAATTACTAAAACACAGAATTTTTGAAGGCAATAAAATAAAAAGTGTGTTATTGGCCTTTAGGCAAGATCAGGGAGGCCCATAGCTAAGGGGAACAGAAGATCTTGCTGATGTGATGATTCTGGGTGATTCAAGAATAAAATATCTCATTTCATTACTTTGCTCACAAACCTTTCCTACATCAGTCCAGGAAACCATAAGTGAATCTTCCTATAATAAGTTAGGGATCACCTTCTTAACATTAGTTTCATTATATCAACAGTAGGAGACAGAATCCAAAATCCACTGAGACTGTGATCTGCATTGATTGCAAAAAAAAAAAAAAAAATTCCCCTAAATTGCAGATTTCCTGCAATTTGGAAAAATATTTATATTCCTCTCATTGCTCTTATTATCTATATTAAACTTATGTCCTCCTTTAGCTATTAAACTGAATGGCTTGAGAACAAACTAAGCATTTGCTTTATCTTTGTGTACCTCACAGCCCCCAGCAGAATATGTTATACAAATAGGTGCTCATTAAATAGTAGTTTACCATATGAACTAATTATTAGTGGTATTACCATTAATACCAGTATAAATAAAAATCAACTCTCTCACCTGGTTTCTTTCTTTCCCCAGGACAAAATTTTTAAAAAGGAATTTTAGTCATTTTAGGGCTTTGTGTTATTGGGTTATGAGTAATAAAATGCCTTCCAGGTTGAAGGGTAGCTTAAACATCAGAAATTTATTTTCTCACAGATCTGGAGCTTGGCAAATCCAAGATCAGAGTGTTGAAAGGTATCATCCAAGGCCTCCCTCCTTGGCTGGATGGCCTCCATCTCATCATGCCCTCACATGGTTTTTCTCCTATACACATGCATCCCTGTTGTCTCCTTTTCGTCCAAATTTCCTCTTCTTTTAAGGACACCAGCCACATTGGATAAGGGAGCACCCAAGACTTCATTTTAACTTAATCACCTCTTGAAACACCCCGTCTTCAAATACAGTCACATTCTGAGGTAATGGGGGTAGGGCTTCAACATATGAATTTGGGTGGGAGATGCAATTCAGCTTGGAACAAAGAAAATCTCTCTCTCTCTCTCTAATTGGAGGTGAATTACTCTACAAAGTTGTGTTGGTTTCTGTCTTATATCAACGTGAATCAGCCATAAGTATACCCATGTCCCCTAGCTCTTGAACATCCCCCTACTCCTCACCCCATCCCTCACCTCTAGGTTGTCACAGAGCTGTACCAGGTTGGGCTCCTTGTGTTACACAGCAACTTCCCACTAGCTATTTATTTTATTTCATGTGGTAATGTATGTTTCAATGCTAATCTCTAATTTTGTCCCACCCTCTTCTTCCCCTGCTCTATTCACAGGCCTGTTATCTATGTCTGCATCTCAAAGAAAATCTTTTTAAAACAAGCATAAGTTATACTCATTGACCCACAAAACTGAGTACAAGTAGATGATGGAGAGGTGTTCAGAGGATTAATGCTCAAAATTCTAACTAACCCAGAGTATACAGCCCATCTGAAGATGAAGCTGAGTCATACAGCCAGTTATCTCAATTATACTCATTTCACTGCAGTGATACTTCAGGGGTTATGAGTAGTATTATTTTTAAAAAAGATTAATTATAACGGCAAATTTCACCAAAAAGTCTAAAAATAATTTTAACTATGTTGCCAACCCTACAGGTTATTAAACATCTTTAGACTAGAAAGAACAGAAAAAGCACTTCTAAAATTAGAGACCTCTACATCCTGCATGGTGGGAGGGAGAAGTGGATGAATTTGTCTCTAGCTGTGTGTGATGATGTGAGTCTCTGGTTAATTGATGCTTTCCTAGCCTCAGGCCTTTGCTTAGGTTCATTGCTCTGTTGAAGTCCCCTTTCCTTGACCCATGAAAAAATGTTGAACCTAAATATTCCCTTCACCATGAAGCATCCCCTTATCACTGCAGCAGGAAAGGATCTCTCTTTTTCTTGTGTTTCTCAGAATGACTTAGGATTGAAAACTGAGCTCTTCTAATGAAAACACCCAGAAATATTGTAGCATGGATAAGATGAAAGTGTATGGATTTCCAATATAAGATACTTGAAATGAGCAGTCCAGGTGAGCCCCCGTCATTTACAGACCCAGACTCCCTTTGTCCTTTGGTTCTGCCATCTTTGAGGTCATTATCCTTATCCACATAGTTGAAGCTGAGTCACATAAAAGAGCTCAGAGGAAGTAGAAATAGCAAGAATCCAGGGTCTATGATGTTCTTTTAAGCAAGAGAGATAAAATTTGAATATGCCATTTTTGTTCACATTTTACTCATAAAATTTATCTCATGGCCATACCTAACTGCACAGAAGGATGGTGTACTAGTTGGGGTTCTCTAGAGAAATAGGATCAATAAGAGAGAGAGAGAAGAGGGGAATTTATTACAGGAATTGTCTCATGCAATTATGCAGGTTAAGCAATTCCATAATCTTCCATTTGCAAACTGGAGGGCCAGGTAAATCAGCAGTATAATTCAGTTCAAGTTCAAAGTCCTGAGAACCAGGGCATGATGCTGTATACTCTAAAGCAGGAGAAAATCGTTTTCTGCTCCAGCAAAAGGAGAAAATTCACACCTCCTCTGCTTTTTTGTTCTTTTCAAGACCTCAGGTGAATTGGATGATGCCCACTTGCATTGATGAGGGCAATTTTCTTTCCTCAGTCTACCTATTCAAATGTTAATATCTTTTAGAAACACCCTCTCAGACACAATCAGAAATAATGTTCTACCAGCTGTCTCCACACAGCTTAGCTCAGTTAAGCTGACACATAAAATTAACCATCACAGCTGGGAAATGTATTTTCTCACCAGAAGAAAGGTAACTTTTGGGTAACTAGTTGTCACCACTCCAAATTCTTATAACACTTCTAAAAGACCTTTTATTAGAGCTCCTTGTGAAGGTATTTTATTTACTCAATTCATTGTAAACTCCACAAGTGCAGAGATGACTAGAACTTATGAGACGGGATGTTTTGTACCAGGACAGCTCAGTGGCCCACACTTGTGTTCAATGAAAAAAGAGCTGGATGAGTGAAATGTTCATCTTATTTATACAGAGACCATGGATACTCTGCCTGATCACTCTTCTTGTAACACATACTTCAATTAAAATGAGTCACTTATACATATATCTGTTTAATATTGTTTTCTCCTCATGGGTACCATATCCCTTTGTGATACTGTAAATAAAATGAGGACAGGGACCAGGTCTGCAGTCTATACTCACTTGGGAAGTGCATGGAAAATAGTTATTAAATAATGAATGAGTTATTTGTAAAATGGTGGTGATGGGCTCATAAGAAATGTAGAGGTGAGGGTAGGGGTAAGGAGTGTGATAGAGACTGGAAGGCATTTCCCTTTTCTCCTGGACATGCAATTGGACCTGTTGGTGAAAAATGTGGTCTTGAGGATGGGTTCTGGCCAATGGGATGTATGGGTATAAGGGCAAAAGTTAGGTCCTTCCCTTCTAGCCCCAGGCCAAATAACCCCTCCAGGCCCACCATCTACCTGCTGACAAGATACAAGAGAAGGCCCTGAGGTCTTGAAGAATGATGGGGCCATCAGATGAAAGGATAGAGGTCCCTGAATTATCAGGTGAAACACTGCCAGCCAATTACTTGCAAAGAATAGGAAACAAGTTTCTACGGTCCTGAGCCACTGGTGTTCTGGATGCTTTTGTTAAAGCATTTCACCTACCCTAACACAGAAAAAAAATCCCAGAAAAAACAATTTGATATTTCTTAATCCTCTTAAGCAAGATGCTCCACTTCTTTCCTGATTCCCAGACATGAAGTTCACTAACCAAAATGCCTGAAATGCTCACCATTGAAAGGTCATTATTTTTAGATTTTAGAAACTAATTTTTGCAACAGTTTTATTGCAGTTAATAGGCATACAGTAAACTACACATATCTCAAATGTATCAATGTAATGTTTCTCCACATGTAAACACCTGTTAAAACATATCTACACAAATGTATCATCTCCAACAACTTCCTTATGGCCTATTTTAATCCATTCCTCTTTTTCTTCCCCATCCTCTCCTTGTGACATCCTCTTCCCCAGGTATCAACATCAGTTTTCTGTTACTACGCATTAGGTTGTAGTTCCTAGATTTTTATGTAAATGGAACCACACAGTATTAACTGGGCTTTTTCCAGCTTCTATCATTCACATAATTATTTTGATATTCTTTTATATGGTAAAGTATGTCTACAGTCTATTCCTTTTTATTCCAGAGCAATCCTCTATCATGTGGATATACCTCAATGTAGTTATCCACCACCTGTTGATGGACCCTTCAATGGTCTCAGTTTGGAACTATAACAAATAAAAATCATTATGAACATTGGTATACAAGCCTTGATGCGGACATATGTTTTTGTTTCTCTTAGGTAAATAACAAAGACTTTAAGGGCTGAGTCACACAGTAGGTATTAATATATGCTTGACTTTTAAAGTAAGCATCAAAGGAAATGTACCACTTTGCATTTCCACCAGCATTGTATGACAGTTCTATTTCCTCTATATCCTCCCCAACAGCTCACATAGTCTTTTAAATTTTAACTGTCTTAGTAAGTATACATGGTATCTCATCGGCCTGATGGAAAAATCTTGAAGCTACTTTTAAAATGCCACCCTGACATTGTGAGAAAAACATGGACATTAATGGTAGAAGAAATGGCTACATGTCTTCAAAATAACGTCTATGTAAATTCAACTCGGTCAGACAAGGGGGCATTCTAGGGAACGGCAGCTACAAGGACTTAGAAGTATAAAAGAGCTTGTGTGACCCATGACAACCATTCAACAATGCTAGAGTTTAGAGTGAGAAGTCCAGACTGGCAAGAGACAACTCTATAATAGCAAGTGGTGGCCAGTTCATAAAATGTATGGCATGCCATATAAATAGCTTAAGATTCTGATCTTTGAAAGGGAAAGCCACGATGGAGGAGAGTGCCATAATCAGATTCATGAGTTAGAACTGGCAGATCTTTTAGGAACCAGCAGAGGAGAGGTGAACCCCATGGAAGAGAGTCTTCCCTGTGGAAGTGGGTCCGAGATGATGAGAACCTGATCTAGGATAACACTAGCAGAGAGAGAGGATGGAAACCAAGATACAGAGGGAACAATTAGCCAGATTTGGAGAGGATTCCCTGGATTATGAGTGACTTACAGGTTTTTACTTTGAGCAGATAGATAAGCAGGGTGTCTCCTTGTAAAATAAGGAACAAAAGTTTGCAAACAGTTGTGTAAGGGAAGATGATAAATTCTTTCCAGGCCATTCTGAGATTAAGGTAATTCTGACTATCAAAATGGAAGCATTTGTGAGTTAACTTTTGCCTCATTTATTAAAACAAATGTATTAATCATTGTTTATGTGCCAGGCATCATAAGGAAATGTGGGGCTGGAAGTAAGACTAGACTAGGAACTAGATATCTTGATTTCAACACTGGTAAGCCAGCCAGTCAGCTAGTTACTTTTCATTTATCTTGAATAAGTCTCTTAAATTCTTACTTATCTCTAAAATTGAGATAATAATACCAGTCTTGGCCATATGCAATAGAGTAAAGAGCAGTAGTATATCAGATAAAAGATGATAATTCCAAGTAGAAAGTGTTAAGAACCCTATAGGAGATTTAAATGGTTCTGGAGACCCAGAGGAGTGTTTACTTCCAATTGTCTCTGGCCTCACATTGTAATATATGACTACTCATGCCCACATTATTTACAGCCATACATGAGGGGAGGGTCTTGAAGGAAGGAGCTATAAATACACTTTGATGATTTGATGAGGCAGAGAGAAGGCCAGGTCACAGCATTCCAGCTGTGGTTCAGGTAGCAAGAGGGCTGCAGAAATTCATGCTCTTCCTCCCAGAGGCCAGTACAAAGGGGTGTCTAACAGACACATGTAAGAGAAAACATATAAAGCAGCTCAGGATCACTATGTCTATGTGATTTTTGTGCACTAGCGGAAAGTGTTTGTAGGTTCACAGGCTGTTCCCCTGCTACAAGGGTGCTTGTGTCAGTGAGAATTTTATAGAAATCAGAAACTAGAAAACCAGTCTCAACACCACTACAGAATAGCCATGTGACTCTCAACATCACTTACCATTTCTGGTTCTCTAGCCCCACGTGGAAAGGAGAGATTTAAATGATTCTACTAACCCTGCCAGCTCCAATAATGAATGTCTTTATGAAGTCTTTCTGGATACATCGGTCCTTGAAAAAGTAGCTCCTTTCCTTTGCTCATAAATCTAGTTGTTTGCTCAGCAAGATTAAAGAACATAATAAATATTCAAGCCAGGAACTGTTTGGACTATGACGCAGTTTAACAATGCTAATCTGCTGTGTGGCAGTCAGAGTCTGCATCAGTTCCACATCTTTGTGAAAAGATCCTTATCACCCAGTGCTTGGGTCATTGTAAATTCAAATTTGCATTGGTGACTTCATTTAGCCATCTCCCTGTCACTGGTTCATTAACTGGGTCTTCAGCATATAGGAGGTCATCTATGCAGAGGGAAAATAAATGTCTCCATATGTTTTGAGAATCTGAATGCTGTTTCAGAACCACAACGAAGTGGTCCAATCTGTCACCTTAGGGATCTGGATTTTCTGAGGAAAAATTAATTGTTGCCTTAGTCTTGGCTAATTTTTGCTAATTGTCAGGGCTTCGGACAGGCATATTGCACTGAATATGCTGGTAGGTGCAATGTGAAAATCTGAGAACCCGTTTGGTGGGTTGGAGAATGCTGCCTTCGAACTTAAATAGGGCAGACTATCTTTGCTGGCAACATAGTAGAAAACTACCTTTGTCAAAATGTGCATGCTCTGCAAATGAGAGGTTGCTATTTTCCAAAGAAATAATCATATAGTTCTTGGGGGCGGGGGAGGTGCTCATATAACTCTCACCAGTATCTATTACTGTAAAATGCCAGAAGCAATTATGATGTCATGTGTTGTCTAAAATTGGAGCAGTCAGACAGCTTGAGATGCAGTCAGAGCTAATAAACCAAATAAAATCTGCAGAGTTTTACTGCATCATATTCTTTCTTTACACAATTATAAGCACAAGAAAGACATCTGCCACATTACAGTCGATTTATTCCTTCTTCACTTTCTCTCTTCTTTCTTCCCTTTGTTAAAAAGGAAGCATGTGAAGTTGAATTGGTTAGGGATAAATTTCAAAGGTTACAGTGGGAAAAAGAGGTGCTGTTATTAAGAAAAATGCCTTTCTGGAGAGATCCAATGTAACTTTCTGTTGCAAGCCTTGAAAATACCCCCCTGATTAAAATATGGCTTCCCGTTTTGTACCTGCTTTAGCATCAAGCATTTGAGAAAGGAGCAAAGTGTGTCCCACCTTAAAAGGGAAAAAGAAAATAAGAGATGCCTGCTACTCAGAATCCTTCTAATAAATTCTACCTAAGAAGGTCCAGCACTAAGGGCTAATTTCCAAGGTATTTCCTTAATCAGATTCCTAGAGCCAAATGTATGCGTCTTTAATTTCCTTTGGATCTGGCAGCATTAAGTTGAGAAGAGTCAAGAGCTTATTTTTTCATTTTCTGTGTGATAAAAAAATTCGCCCTTTCCATGTGATTTTCAGATGAGATCAACTGTTTAATTTCTCTCAAAGGCTAACAGCCAGAGGGCAGCGAAGGAAACCTAGGGACCCAGAAGCCACGAGGATCCTCTGACCTTGTTCTTGGCAAGTCAGACAAGCTACTTCCTTAGAGTTTAATGGAGCAATATATTCAGAAAAAGGTTTTTGTTTTGTGTTTGCTTTATCTTCCATCACGAACTGTAAAACCCTTCACATCTGACCGATTAAAGAAAAGAATACATCACAGGACATCAGAATGCATCCCATCATTTCAATTGGACCCAAACAAACTTCAAGGTCACTTATTTCTGCTAACCTCAGGCTCCCTTGCTTTCTTTATCCATCTCTCACCAGCTCTGCATATCGTGAAGAAAATCTTCATGCAAGAAGCAGGCATCGCATTAATTATGTGAACCACATCTGCACACGGGTTGTGGGAGCTCTCCGACCGCATCTGTTGAATGCCAAGGCCAAAAACACCCAACTCCGCAGGGATGTTGTTTGCTATGCCCTTTTGCTCATTGGTAGATTGATTTTCATGTTCTGGCTAAACAAATAGTTAGCAATGCTGAGCATCGTTCCTTGCTTTGCACTGAAGACCCAATTAGCAAGCATAGTCAATGGACAGGTCGAGAGTTGAGGTTCAGACAGACTCCTCAAGGCCAAACCTCTCTGTTTGAACAGCTTTCCACTGACCTTTGTCCTCATCACAGGTGATCTCCTGTGAAACATGTCACCGAGCTCCACGTGCAAAGCCAAAGAGGAAATAAATAGCAGTTTATCCAAATATCATGTGTCACTGCACAGACAAATCAAACTGCTCTGGAAAGATCATTACTGATAAAGAATGAACTGTTGGCACAGAAATGTAAAGAAGTGGGTCAGGAAAGGCTGTAAGCTACAGAGGTGAGTAGATACATGGTGAATATTTAGAGCTGGCCTGTGTTACAAGTGATTTAAATGGGATGTTACTTTTAACTCATGATAGACCAGCTCTGTGGGTGTGGGTATGTTGGGGATCCCCTGTGAGTAAGTAATTGATGGAAATACCTTGTCATCAGTTACACTTCAGTCTGCCACTATAAATTCACATCAGATTTCCAGCTTTCTGAACCTTCTTAGCAGAGTTACAGAGCAATAACACAGCCAGAATGGCAATCTGGCGAGCTGTCGTACACAATACTCATTTTGCAGACTATAGTCTTCAAGACACCAAGGGACTGTAACACCCGGAAAATAAATCCACCAGGGGTCAGAGCTACAGAGATCGTGTTTAGACATCTGACCCATAAAACACACTTGTGCAGGTAGGATTCCTCTATTTGTCTCCTGTGAGGCGCTGTTGCAAAGCAGACCAGTTTCTACAGAGGCCCCAGAAAGAGAACAAATTAACCATCAGTCCTTCCACCAAGCCCCGCTGCGAGCCAACAGCAAGGGTGGTCTGGGATCCTCTGCCCCAGGAGTCCTCACCCCCTTGTCCACAGGATGATGGGAGCAGACTTCTGAACATCAAGGATTTGTTTCTCTTTGAGGATTGTACAACCTCCAAACTCATTAAGCTGACTCCCCTCGGGCACTGGAGGGTGATTAGAACAATGAAGTGAGAAGCCACACGTGGATGGCCCTTTCAAGAAAGGGCGAATGTTTTCCAGAAGCTGGACTTACTCAACCAGCAGTATTCACGACTGGTTTCAGGCACTGAGAATGAAAACAAAACAAATAAACCCAAACAAAACTAACAATCACCCCTGATGTCACAGCACTCACACTTTAGTGATGTAGGTGAGCCATCAGTGATATCTGAAACCACCACCAGTCACTGGGCTAAGACAATCCCTGGAGCTGATCTCAGATTCCAATAGCTATTGATCTGAACTCTTTAATATTCTAATCACTGTCATCCTCCTTTCTCACTGCCAGTAGGTTAGAGTCACCAACCCTCTATCAGTTCCTTGCAAAGCACATGAACTGAGTACACTGAAGCTAAATGACATGGTCTGAGACCTACCCAAGTGAGTGGAGTGGAGTTCAGTCACTCAGTCATGTCCAATTTCTTGCAACCCCATGGACTGCAGCACACCAGACTTCTCTGTCCATCACCAACTCCTAGAGTTTACTCAGACTGATGTCCATTGAGTCAGTGATGCCATCCAACCATCTCATCCTCTGTCATCCCCTTCTCCTTCTGCCTTCAATCTTTGCCAGCATCAGGGTCTTTTTAAATGAGTCAGTTCTTCACATCAGGTGGCCAAAGTACTGGAGTTTCAGCTTCAGCATCAGTCCTTCCAATGAATATTCAGGACTGATTTCTTTTAGGATGGACTGGTTGGATATCCTTATAGTCCAGGGGACTCTCAAGCGTCTTCTCCAACATCACAGTTCAAAAGCATCCATTCTTCGGTGCTCAGCTTTCTTTATAGTCCAACTCTCACATCTGTACATGACTACTGGAAAAACCGTAGCCTTAACTAGATGGACCTTTGTTGGCAAAGCAATGTCTCTGCTTTTTAACATGCTATCTAGGTTGGTCATAACCGTTCTTCCAAGGAGTAAACGTCTTTTAATTTCATGGCTGCAATCACCATCTGCAGTGATTTTGGAGCCCAAAAAAATAGTCTCTCGCTGTTTCCACATCTATTTGCCATGAAGTGATGGGACAGGATGCTGTGATCTTAGTTTTCTGAATGTTGATTTTTAAGCTAACTTTTTCACTCTCCTCTTTCACTTTCAGCAAGAGGCTCTTTAGTTCTTCTTCACTTTCTGCCATAAGGGTGGTGTCATCTGCATATCTGAGGTTATTGATATTTCTACCGGCAATCTTGATTCCAGCTTGTGCTTTATCCAGCCCAGCATTTCTCAAGTGAGGCAAAGGCCAAGACCTCTTCACACAATGTTCCAGTAACTTAGTTACTAACTTATTAGTAGCTAACTTGGTCAGTGACTTAGAGTACACTTGGTTTCTTACCATCCACAACAGAGACTCCATACTTTCAAGGAAGTGGTGCTAAAAAGACTGCCAAACAATTCTGAAATTAAACTAGCTTTGGCAAAATTTCCATCCCACTTTTTCAGCCACATCTTATCTGCCTGCTCCTATTTTTGTCTGTTGATCCTACTCACTAAGCCCATACCCACTGCTCAGTCAGTGGTCACACCAGGGCTAAAACCTATTCCTTTGCATACATTTCCCACTTGTAGGGGAAGTATACATCTAAGTTTCTGGCGATTTCATGGTTCTGCCTAGAAAGCAGATTTATCTTCATATTATGCAAAGAAGAAGAAACACACAGAGTCTAATCTAGAGAAGTTTAAAATGCCTTTGAACTCAAGTATCTCTCTGCCTCTAATCCTACCATTGAAGTTCCACTGGCTGAATCTTGAAGAATAGCTTTTGTCATTGTTTACCAAATTCATTCAGATAAAAATAAGTATCCAGAGAGTTCCCTAACCACCTTATCCCATCCAAGCATGAAGCTTGGACTTTTCTTACCACAACATCTTTGCCCCTCTTGGTGTTGTTCAATCACCCTGTCATGTAAAACTCTTTGTGACCCATGGACTGCAGCACTCCATCCTTCACATCTCCCAAAGTTTGCCCAAGTTCATGTCCATTGCATCAGTGATGCCATCAAGCTGTCTCACCCTCTGATGCCCTCTTCTTCTGCCCTCAGTCTTTCCTAGTATCAGGGATTTTTCCAATGAGTCATCTGCCAGCATCAGGTGACAAAAATACTGAGCTTCAGCTCAGCATCAACCTTCCAATGAGTATTCAGTGTTGCTTTCCATTAAGATTGATGGGTTTGATCTCCTTGCTGTCCAAGGGATTCTCAGGAGTCTTCTCTAGCACCACAATTTGAAGGCATAAATTCTTCGGTGCTCTGCCTTCTTCATGGTCCAGCTCTCACAACTGTACATGACCACCGAAAAGACCATAGTCTTGACTATATGGACTTTGGTTGGCAAAGTAACATCTGATTTTTAACACACTGTCTAGATTTGTCATAGTTTTCCCACCAAGATGCAGCCATCTTTTGGTTTTATAGCTGCAGTCACCAGTCTCAATGATTTTAGAACCCAAGAAGATGAAATTTGTCACTGCTTCAACCTTTTCCCCTTCTATTTGCCATGAAGTAATGAAGCCAGATGTTATGATCTTAGTTTTTTTAATATTTAGTTTTAAGCCAGCTTTTTCACTCTCCTCCTTCACCCTCATCAAGAGACTATTTTGTTCCTTTTCTCTTTCTGACTTTAGAGTGGTATCATCTGCATATCTGAAACTGTTGATATTTCTCCCACCTATCTTGATTCCAGCTTGTAACTCATCCATCTTGACATTTCTCATAATGTGCTCAGTGTATAGATTAAATAACAGAGTGACAGTAGATAGCTCTGTTGTACCCCTTTCTCAATCCTGAACCACTCAGTTGTTCCATACAGGGTTGTTACTTCTTGACCTGCATACAGGTTTCTCAAGAGACAGGTAAGATGGTCTGGTATTCCCGTCTTTAAGAGCTTTCCACAGTTTGTTATGATCCACACAGTCAAAGGCTTTAGTGCGGTCAATGAAACAGAGGTAGATGTTTTTCTGGAATTCCCTTGCTTTCTCTTTAATCCAGCAAATGTTGGCAATTTGAACTTGGGTTCTTCCTGATTTTTCTCTTGGTGTAATGACATCTATTCTTTATCTTGGGACTTCTATGTACGTTTTGGGGTTCCCAAGTGGTAAAGAATCCACCTGCCAAGCAGAAGAAGTGGTTTTGATCCCTGGGTCCAGAAGATCCCCTGGTGAAGGAAATAGCAACCTACTCCAGTATTCTTGCCTCAGAAATCCCACAGACAGAGTAGACTGGCAGGTCCATGGGGTTGCAAAGAGTAGGACATGACTGAGCAACTAAACAACAACAACAATTGTATGTCTCAGGCCACAGAAAAATGTGGATGCCCTCCCAGAGCAATTAGATGGCTTCAGTGAGGTCTCATAATAGGTACCTTCCCTCTGGACAATCCATAAACTACCTACAGGCAACTCTTCCTGAAAAGTCCACATCTCACAAGGGCAATAAGACTAATGGCCCCATTAGCATGGTTTCTCTGCCCACCTGAAGATACACATTAACAATATCTTCCAGGGATTGGTTCTAGGACACCCTGTGGACCCCAAAATCTGCAGATGCTCAAGTCCTTAGTATAAAATGGCATAATATTTGCATATAACCTACTCACATCCTTCTACATACTTTAAATCATCTCTAGATTACTTATACAAGCTAATGCAATGTAAATGTTATGTAAATAGTTGTAAATACAATGGAAATGCTATGTAAATGGTTGCCAGCATGCAGTAAATTCAAGTTTTGTTTTTTGAACTTTCTGGAATTATTTTCCTGAATATTTTTGATCTGAGGTTGGTTAAGTCTGCAAATGCAGAACCCATGGATATCGAAATTCAGCCATGCTCTCCATTGGCAGCAAGTGGTCTGCCTATGATGGCTGGGCTTCCAGGATGCTCCCTTGTGCTCTGTGTGACTACCTGTATTCTTTACCCATACCACCTCTCCACCTGATTTACACAGTCTTTCTCATTCACTCATCTGCCTCCTACTTCCCCTCCACTAAGGTCACCCATTGTCCCTCCTCTTCTTCTCTTTCATGCAGGGACCTGCCTTTAGCGAGGTGGGAAAAGAAGCAGCCTGACTTTCTAGTTCTTACTCTATCCTCTCTCCAATTTTCTTGTTACAGCCCTGCTTTCTTAGGACCCACTTTCAAGGTCAGGAAATCAAAACTTGGTTGTTTCTTGAGATTCCTAAAAGTATTCTGGATGCCTCTTAATAGGGCAAGGTAGGGAAGTTGAATGGGGTGATTGTGTAAAGAAAATGGGAATAAAAGAAATGCAGACTCTAATACTTCAAAACATTACTGACTTCACCAAATATAGATTTTTATCATTTGAAGAGGGAATTCCCTGGTGGCCCAGTAGTTAGGACTCCACACTTCCACTGCAGGTAGCATGGGCTCGATCCTGGTTGAAGAACTAAGTTCCCACATGCTGCCCAGCATGGCCAAGAAAAAAAAAAATTGAAGAAAATCAAAGGACTTTGAGTTGACTGTGCCAGATGCTAGAGTATCCCTTCCTAATAGGGCTGTTAAACTGTTAAGATAATACATGTAAAGTGTTTAACACAGTACCTGACACACAGTAAGTGCTTGATAAATGTTAGCTATATTGTTATTATTGAGAAGAAAAAAATGAGCTGGAAGTACCCAAGGAGAGAATAAAAAACAAAGAAAAATACCACTGTTCAATCTTAATGATAGCCAATAAGGCCAGCCCACCATCTTGATTTCTCCTTCCTCGGAATCCTTTGACATAATATGTCTCTCATTGTATCTAGGAAGCTTCATCCTACTTACCTGCTACAAATTATTAGACCCCAAGAAAGCCCACTTTATCAACACTCAAATGCTGAGTTAATTTTTGACCTATTCTTTGAAATTTCCAGCAAGGATTTTGCTGTACCTGTAATTATATCAAAACACTCTTACAGAAATTCACTGTCAACCTGATATTGTAGCAGATAATACTGTTTCAGAATGGTACCATATGTCTCCAGTGACAGGATGCTGCAGGAAGTGGTCCTCTTCAAGCCACCACAGAGACCCTCTGACAACAGGTAAATACTACAAAACTATTCATTAGAACCAGAATATAACATGCCATCACCACAGGGAAAGCCAGTTTAAAATCATAAATGTCAAGACATAATTAGCTTAAAGGTCAGGTTTAATTACAGTTGTTGAAACTGAAATACACTAATTATGGAAACCATGTCAGAAAATTATTTTAATGGAGTAGAATGTTTTGTCAGTGCTTTTGTTTCTACAGAAGGATGGTTCTTATTGCTTGATGGAAAAAAAAAAAAAAAAAAGATGACGGGCATTTGCTTCCCTGCGTGGATGGAAGCAGAGAACAAAATAGATGACAGGGCTGATAAAAAGAGCCCAGAACGCCAAACAGTTCCACAGAGCAATTGTCCATGTTATTGTATTATTAATCATTTTCTTATAATCTGTGCTTTAGATATAATTTTAATGAAGTTTCAAGGAAAGCTCAATGCATTACATTGTAACAACAAAGGAAGCACATTTATCACTGGGTTCGTAGGCTTAATGGCAAACCAAATCAATAAATAAACAACTGGTGAGAAAATAACTCAATAACTGTAAAAAGTTGTCATACCTGTATGATTTCTAAGAGTTCTACCAGGAATATTTATTGACTCACCTAAATATTTTTGTTGAGTTTTATCATCTTTTCCCTTTGGGTTTCCAAGGACGAGAAACATTTGAACAGTCTTTCATTTAATTTAATTTTATTTTGTCCCCTGTTTTGTTTAAGAAAAAATAAGGAATAATACCTCTTACAGTTCAGCTCTGTTTGAAAAAGCAAATAAAAGGAAAAAACTCCACAAGAAAGGTAAGTGATAAGTAACCATGAGTTACCAGAAGCTCCTCATAATTGGTAAGAAAAGTCCTTTGGAAGATTCGGTCTGAATACTGATATATCCCTATAGGGAAAAAAAAAGTTTAATGCAGTGTAGTTCTCATATGGAGATTAGCACTCCTGAGGAGAACTAAAACATCAGTTTCAGAAGGAAAAAAATTGTTAAAATGAGGCAAAAATCTACAGATTATGTTTTGTCAAAATGGAGAACAAAGGGCTAAGGAAACAGTACTTTTCCTATCTGAAAGACACATTGGGAGAGACAGTTTTTGTTAAGAGAGGAGAAACTGTATGACTCCAAAGCATTTTAAATAGCTCCAAAGAACCCACTTGTGACAAAGCAAGAGCTGAGCTATTCCCCAGTAAGCCACAGACAATGCCAGCAAAGTCTGCACTCCGCTCTAGTTCAATAATGGAAAAAGAAAATGACATTTAATTAAGAGTCGCCTGCCTTCCAGGTACTTATGACATTGAAATCAGTGTGGACATAAGGCATTAAAGCTGACATCAACATAGTTCACCCAAGAAGTCATTTACTTAAGATTTACAACTGACTGTAAGAGAAAAGTGAAAATTTATGAAAGGTTTCCATCTGGCAGCCTATATCATTAGTATTCACACTGATAGCAGCAATGATTTAAATTTCATAATCTAAGTGAAGATATGCATCAAAAAATTCCCCTAAAATATGTCTAATAGCTCTAACTGACTGCTTTATTAGAGTCTGTCTGTGAAAAAAAATGTTAGATATCAATGAAGAAGTCATGAACCGTTAATTTCAGTCTATTCAGCTAATATGCATAATAAAGTGGCAATGATGTGGCTGAAACCCCCACCCAAACTCTCTGAAAGAGACACAATAAACTAACTACCTTTCATTGCTTTAAGAAGTAAAAACTGATTGCCTTGTTTGATCTGGTTACAGCAAGCATTTCAAGTCATAGCAATGATTATTTATTAAATATTAATGACTGTTTTGGAGAATGGAGGGGAGTAAAAAATGCAGCCTTTGGCATGTGTTGTTCAGGGTGTGTGAATAAATCCTGTTAACAGAGAGGAGGAAATATGTATAAATCTCCTACTGCAGAAGAATCACTGTGCCATCCATTTTTCTGAATTAAAGCACGCTGTCACTGCAAAACACCCTCATGTTGTCAGAGCAGGACTGTGTAAGAAGATAAACTCCTGATACCCTCTCTTAAAACTGTAGATAGAGAAGTGTTTAAAACAAAAAGAAATGTGGTTTGAACAGCAGAAAACAAAATTAGAATACCATTGGATGGCGCTGGGTACAGATTAAAAACATCTTTAACTTTAAAAGAGGTTAATATAATTCCAGGGGTTTCATGTAAGAGGCTGCAGAAATAAAGGAAAGAACAAGAACTCTGGAGTCAGGCTGCAGGCAGGCATTAAATTTGGCTCCACTGCATTTTAGCTCTGTGACCTTGTGCAAATTATTTATCCTCTCTGGTTTTCTGTATTCCCTTCTGGAAAAGAGCACCTAGTTCATTGGGTTGTTGGACTAAATGAGTACATGTTCAGACATGCGCAACTCTTTGTGACCCTATGGACTGTAGTCCACCAGGTTCTTCTGTCCATTGGATTTTCCTGGCAAGAATACTGGAGTGGGTTGCCATTTCCTCCTCCAGGGGATCCTCCAGACCTGAGGACCAAACCTTCATCTCCTGGGTCTCCTGTGTTGTCAGGCAGATTCTTTACCACTGAATCACTTGTGAATCCCAGGTAGATGTTATATAGGAGTTTCCCAAAGCAATGGTTCACAGAGAGATTTCAGCTATGCAAATCTTATCATGGATGTAAAACTTTTTTTTCTCTATTTGTGGATAATTGCTTTACCGTGTTGTGTTGGTTTCTGCTGTACAACAACATGAACAAACTGTAAGTATATAAATGTTCCCTCCCTCTTGAACCTCACTCCCACCCCTCTCCCGCATCCCACGCTTCTTGGTTGTCACAGAGCACCAAGTTGAGCTCTCCGTGTTATAAACTTTAATAAACAGAAATCTCAATTAAATAGATTTGAGAGACCAGAAGAGGGAGCTCTCATGCCCTACAATATTAACAGCAGAGTCCAAAACAAAGAAGACTCATTTCCTAGCAAGGACTCAGCCATAGCAATGAAAAGCCATGAGCTCCATTTACTAGAGCCCTCTTAACTTTCTTTTCCCCTCTATAAAAGTGTTCTCCTTTCCTGGCCATGAGGGGATTCATGCATGATTCCCCATGGTTGTAGACCCCGAATTGCAGTTCTCTGATAATCACAAATAAAACCCATCTTTGCTAGAGAAATATCTGGCAATCTATTCATTTCAGAGCAACATGGCTCTCCATGAAACTGAAAATACACTGGGGCTCTGTGGAACTCCTAGACCCTTCCAATCCCAGAAGTTAGCTGCAGGAGATGAAGGAATATAGTATCAGACACTGTTGGTTATCTATCCAACCACCACTCCTCCCTTCTCCTTGCTAAGAATATGTCAGTTGCATCCAGATACATCATATAAATCTGCACAGGAAAACAGTTCCCTCTCAAAACTCCAGGGGATAACCATGAGTGGTTTTATTGGGGGGGGGATGGAATATATAGTCATAATTAGTGCTAAATAATTGCCAAATATTTCTGACTCTCTGCTCCATATGCACAAAGTCATCTGCACTTCCTAGCTTTTTTGTGCTTGGATGGAGTCATGTTAAAAGTTACACCTGATAGATCGGGAATACAAGCATTTGGATTTAATGGCTTATGTGAAATCCTCTTTTTTCTCTCTGACAGAGTAATCAGTTATTTTTAAGATGGTGACTGTTCACTCATCCTAAGTCTTTGAATCATGGTGTAGAAAGAGACCCTGGCCAATTCATGATAGCCATGGAACATGAGCAGTAAGTAAACCTTTGTTATTGCAGCCCACTGAGAGTTTGGTGTTGTTTGTTCCCATAGCAGGCCCTGAAGTCTCCTGACTCATGGGATAAATGTTTCCTACTGGGACCTGACAAAATGATGGAGGAATAAAAAGAGAGAGATGCACAAGGAAAAGACCTCATTCTTCCAATTCTTGTGCAATTGTGTAAGCAGTCAATTCTAACAGAGTCAGGGAGGAAGTAAGAAAGTAAGGCTTGAAATAAATCGTGATTTTAAAATATTTGAGCTTACCAAGTTGTTTGAAGGGGAAGGTGAAAATATTGCAGAAAGAGAGACCACATTGTACAAGTAGATGGAGGAACTGGTACTCTCAGAGATTTGTCTAAAAAACTAAAAATATCAGGGAAGTTCTTATATAGTTTTCATGGAATTTGGAATTCATTTGGTGAGTTAGAGGCTTTTCTACTATAAAATCTGTGACAACTGATGATGAAATTCAGGACACATATCCCTGGAAAATCCCAGAATTTGAGTGAAATACTGAATGACATCATCACAGTCATTGCTGGTAGTTGCCACATGATGTATCTCATGACAGAGAGGAAAACTACGCACAACCTCATTTCTTGCTATTCCATTCAGGAAAAATGTTGGAGTTCAAAATGGCAAAATTCACATTAAAAATTAAATTACTATTGATCGTCAATAGCTTAACTCAATTAGTAGCAGACATTTAGTTCACACTTCACCAACTATCCTAATGCACTGATGGGTCCTTACAAAGAACTTCCCCTGTGGGTAAGGGGAGGATCAAAGGATTTTAAGCAGAGGAGTAACAGAGATGGAGATGTATGTTTTAGAAACATTTTTGTAGCAACATGGGATGAATGGAGTGAATGGGGTAAGATGATGGCTAGGACATAGTTTAGGAGACTAGGAGTCATAGTTGTTACAACTTACAAAGAAAGACAAAAAAAGGCATGTGTCTATATGACACATTTTGAAAAAGAGAATTTGTCTTTCTTGGTATCTGTGCTTAATTGAATCTTCAAATAAGTTTTTTTTTCCTCCCAGTAATCTGTCAGTGACAGTACTTTTCCACTTAGTACTTAGTTCTACCTTCTGTCTTTCTTCTCTCTCCCTCTCTATTCCCTCAGCATTATTTCATCCCTTCCTTGGGAAAACTTGTAAGTATGTTTCAAGATCTTAAGCAGTTGTGCTATCAGTGGAATGGAGTGGTTTCCTCTTACTACCCAGAAACCCATGATGGTAACAGCCCAGGTTATGATGACGAGGCCCTGAACTGAGTTAATGACAAATAAAAGGAAGAGAAAGAGATACAACAAGTAGGTGGTTAACTATAGAGGTTGGTACACCCTGTTCATTGTCAGTGGAATCCACTTTCTGACTGAACAAATTCCCAGAATATTGTAGGTACTCAACAAGTATTGCTGAATAAATAAATAAGTTTGAGGAACAAAAAGCAAAGCACTGAATGTATGTTAGGATGAATCAAGTTGAGTTAACCGTGGCTCTCAGCCTAGAAGATTTTCTGCCATTGCCATTAACCTGAAACCTTAAGACATGAATAGCAAATGTCTCCTTCATTTTATGTACTCATGGGATTCACTTTAAGTTGACTACTACAATTTTTCATTGTTGAATCTAAACACACCATCAGAAGCCTTCAGAAGACAATGCTCCAGAAAGTCATTGCCAATTGATCCAAACTGGCAAGGGAAATGGAATCCAATTGCCTTTTCTCAGACTTATCAATATATTTAATGAGTTGAAAAGGAATCAGGCAGTAAACTGAAAAAGAAAGAGCTAATTCTGTGTTTTGTTCCTATGCTCCCTTTAACTGTATTTCTTGAGATTCTTTTCTAATGAAGGAAAACTAAAGCATTTGCCATCAGCAGATGCCGGCAGATAAGTTCTCAGTCTCAAGAGGAGTAACAGTGAAGGGGAGGCCTATGTGGGTTGAGAAAGGATGGGAAGGATGGAGTGAGTGGGTTGGCCAATGGCAAGAGCTTATTTTGAGAGAAAACGATGAAATTTGTTCCATTTATTTTGTTAACACAAAATCTGCAAAAATGACTCCTACACAGATCTTTTCAGGATAAACCATCTAAGACAAATAAAGATTATTAAAACCACATCAGACAAGAAATCAAGGATCAGAACATTTAACCCTGCTTTCACAATGAATTCATAGAGTAGCCAGAGATATCAACCACCTTTCAATTTCCCTATGGTAAACAGGGGCTCAGAATTTCTTCCAATGATAAAAACCACTTATATAATGTATACTAGACATTCTAAGCATTTTGCATATATTATCAAAGCCTGGCACATATCTCCCTTGGAACCAGGAATGGTGAAAATGCATTCTCCTTTTATTTTATTTGTATCATTATCCCCACTTGATACATGGCAGAAACCAAGGCTCAGTAAGATTAAGGAAGTCATGCTCACATCATATAAAAAACAAAGTCTGCCTGGTCCCAAAGCTAATCAGAGTAACCATTATGTTATACAGAATCTGCTCACTGTCATTTTTCAAATTACATCCAGGCAGCTGGCTGGGCTAAGACCGAGACTTCAGAAAACAGTACAATCCCCATGTGTGGTGGTAATACTTTTGTTTAAGAACATAACACTGACAAGACGGAAAATGAACACCATTCAGCAGACACAGCCTGCTTAATGACTACCAGTGTCCTGCTATATGCTGACTGACATTGGCATATAAAACGCTTTATGAGGCCTTTATTGACCTGTTAATGTCACTCCCAGGGCTAATGGAGTAGTACATTATCCACAATGGAACTGTGGAAACCTGTATCCAGTGGCTACTAGGACTAACTCAGAAACATACAGTTAACCTGGGCTGCCTGCCATTGGACAAATGAAGAACTTTGGCTGCTTTATCTTCCTACAACACAGATAACAGTAATGCCCTGGTGAAAAGACTGGTTCTTTTTTTTTAAGAAGTAAATGTCCCCTTAGTGTTCACGATTACTAGATGATTTCACATTGTTGCCAGGCAAGAAATAGAACATTCTGGAAATGTGCTCTCTCAACATTTGGCACCTCAAACCTAGAGGAGGAAAAGAACTTGGCAAAATCACTTAGAAGGATGAGAGATGTAAGTGTCATTATGAACCATTTTCCAGTGGTAAATAACCAAGCTTTTATTGGGTGAATGTAATTAGAGACAGATTTCAGTGCAGCTTGAATACAGCTGTTTCTGTCCTCCTGTTGCCAGGCTTTTGCTGGATCGTTCTGTGGCCATTGGCAATTTAGCCAATCAGTTCTGCCTTGGTGCACCCATTTGATCTCCTTCTTCACTGATATGATGGACCGCCTATTAAGACTGCTCAGAACTCCAAACAAGGCCCCCAGATCTCAAAGGCACCTTGAGGTATGTGCATCCAGTGGCACATCTATCAAGCTTATCTTGATAGTGTTTGTTCTGGGTTTGCATGTGCTTTAGGAGACGCTTGGGGAAAAAAATCCTTACAAACAGCCTGATGCCTCCCTGTCACTGCCAGGTAAAGGTTTTGCTTCTCCTGGGCATCAGAGGAATTAAAGAACAATGTCTATTGTCTATTCTTCTGAAGAAACAAATGCAAAGACCTCTATATACAGTTAAGACATAGAGTGTCTGTAGCAAAAAGAGATACATGTAGATGCTCAAGTCTCCTGTGTTTTTAAACTATGATTCCTTGCTCTTTATGGATTCATAAAATTAGGGAACCTGATGCTGGGAAAGATTGAGAGCAGGAGGAGAAGGAGCAGCAGAGGATGAGATGATTGGATGGCATCACCAACTCAATGGACATGAGTATGAGCAAACTCTGAGAGATAGTGAAGGACAGGGAAGACTGGTGTGCTGCAGTCCATGGGGTCACAAAGAGTTGGACACGACTTAGTGACTGAACAACAACAAAAATTAGGAGAAAGCTTGTCTCTCAAAGTCCTAAATATGAGAATATAAGATAGTGATAGGATATCAGGATAAACTCAGTTCTGTGCCTTGAGTGAAACAGTAGAGGGGCTAAGAACATCCTTGGTCTTAGATAAGTCACCCTTTACTTGTACGTAGACTTAAGACAAAAGCTTCATAGAAATAAGCTTCAGAGTAGCTCCCTCAACCATTCACCTTAACAACAGGAAAGCATTGTCAACTCCTAGGCCCAATATTCTTCAGATGGAAAAAGTCTCGTAGTTCTATATAGGTCAGGAAACAATATAAAGAGTGCTTATATTTGTTAGGAAACAAAGGAAGAGAAAATCCTTAGACGAGTCTTTGTCTTTTGGTGTTTTGCAATTTTAGTCTCCTTATTAACAGTAGGAATCAAGTGCCAACTGGTCAGGAGCAGAGGAGTACCACCAATTTGCACAGAGCCTAAAATAATCTCTCTCCACCAGGGATGGTGAGTAACTAATAGAGGACAGGAACTGTTATTCTGGTCATAGTCCTTGCCTCACAATGCTGAACACAGAACTGTTCCTCAAAGTTACTCTACAAATGTTCATTGGATTGATTTAGAGTAGACAGTTCAGTGCAGTTCAGTCTCTCAGTCATGTCTGACTCTTTGCAACTCCATGAACTACAGCACGCCAGGCCTCCCTGTCCATCACCAACCCCCAGAGTCCACCCAAACCCATGTCCATTGAGTCGGTGATGCCACTCAGCCATCTCATCCTCTGTCATCCCCTTCTCCTCCTGCCCCCAATCCTTCCCAGCATTAGGGTCTTTCCCAGTGAGTCAACTCTTCACATGAGGTGGCCAAAGTACTGGCGTTTCAGCTTCAACATCAGTCCCTCCAATGAACACCCAGGACTGATTTCCTTTAGGATGGACTTGTTGGATCTCCTTGCAGTCCAAGGGACTCTCAAGAGTCTTCTCCAACACCACAGTTCAAAAGCATCAATTCTTCAGCACTCAGCTTTCTTCATCGTCCAACTTTCACATCCATACAAGACCACTGGAAAAACCATAGCCTTGACTAGACAGACCTTTGTTGGTAAAGTAGTGTCTCTGCTTTTCAATATGCTATCTAGGTTGGTCATAATTTTCCTTCCAAGGAGTAAGCGTCTTTTAATTTCATGGCTGCAGTCACCATCTGCAGTGATTCTGGAGCCCCCAAAAATAAAGTCTGACACTGTTTCCACTGTTTCTCCATCTATTTCCCATGAAGTGATGGGACCAGATACCATGATCTTAGTTTTCTGAACGTTGAGCTTTAAACAACTTTTTCATTCTCCGCTTTCACTTTCTTTTTTTGTTGTTGTTGTTTATTTATTTATTCATTTTTCTTTACATTATCATGTTGGTTTTGCCATACATTGACATGAATCCGCCATGGGTATACATGTTTTCCCCTTCCAGAACCCCCCTCCCACCTCCCTCCTGATTCCATCCCTCTGCGTCATCCCAGTATACCAGCCCTGAGCACCCTGTATCAAGCATCAAACCTGGGCTGGCGATTGATTTCACATACGATAATTTACATGTTTCAGTGCTGTTTCCTTTCTCTTTCATCAAGAGGCTTTTTAGTTCCTCTTCACTTTCTGCCATAAGGGTGGTGTCATCTGCATATCTGAGGTTATTGATATTTCTCCCAGCAATCTTGATTCCAGCTTGTGCTTCCTCCAGCCCAGCGTTTCTCATGATGTACTCTGCATAGAAGTTAAATAAGCAGGGTAACAATATACAGCCTTGACATACTCTTTTTCCTATTTGCAACCAGTCTGTTGTTCCATGACCAGTTCTAACTGTTGCTTCCTAACCTGCATACAGGTTTCTCAAGAGACAGGTCAGATGGTCTGGTACTCCCATCTCTTTCAGAATTTTCCACGGTTTATTCTGATCCACAAAGTCAAAGCTTTGGCACAATCAATAAAACAGAAATAGATGTTTTTCTGGAACTCTCTTGTTTTTTCAATGATCCAGCAGATGTTGGCAATTTGATCTCTGATTACTCTACCTTTTCTAAAACCAGCTTGAACATCTGGAAGTTCACATTTCAAGTATTGCTGAAGCCTGGCTTGGAGAATTTTGAGCATCATTTTACTAGCATGTGAGGTGAGTGGAATTGTGTGGTAGTTTGAGCATTCTTTGGTATTGCCTTTCTTTGGGATTGGAATGAAAATTGACCTTTTCCAGTCCTATGGCCATTGCTGAGTTTTCCAAATTTGCTGGCATATTGAGGGCAGCACTTGCACAGCATCATCTTTCAGGATTGTAAATAGCTCAACTGGAATTCCATCACCTCCACTAGCTTTATTTGTAGTGATGCTTTCTAAGGCCCATTTGACTTCATATTCCAGGATGCCTGGCTCTAGGTGAACAATCACACCATCGTGATTATCTGAGTAATGAAGATCTTTTTTGTACAGTTCTTTTGTGTATTCTTGCCACCTCTTCTTAATATCTTCTGCTTCTGTTAGTTCCACACCATTTCTGTCCTTTATCAAGCCCATCTTGCATGAAATGTTCCCTTGGTATCTCTAGTTTTCTTAAAGAGATCTCTAGTCTTTCCCATTCTATTGTTTTCCTCTATTTCTTTGCATTGATCACTAAGAAAGGCTTTCTTATCTCTCCTTGCTATTCTTTGGAACTCTGTATTCAAATGGGTGTATCTTTCCTTTTCTCCTTTGCTTTTGGCTTCTCTTCTTTTCACAGCTATTTGTAAGGCCTCCTCAGACAGCCATTTTACTTTTATGCATTTTTCTTCAATGGGGATGGTCTTAATCCCTGTCTCCTGTATAATATCATGAACCTCTGTCCATAATCCATCAGGCACTCTGTCTATCAGATCTAGTCCCTTAAATCTATTTCTCACTTCCATTGTATAATCATAAGGGGTTTGATTTAGGTCATACTTGAATGCTCTAGTGGTTTTCCCTACTTTCTTCAATTTTAGTCTGAATTTGGTAATAAGGAGTTCATGATCCAAGCCACAGTCAGCTCTGGGTCTTGTTTTTGCTGACTGTATAGAGCTTCTCCATCTTTGGCTGCAGAGAATATAATCAATCTGATTTCGGTGTTGACCATCTGGTGATGGCCTTGTGTAGAGTCTTCCCTTGTGTTGTTGGCTATGAGCAGTGTGTTCTCTTGTCAAAACTCTATTAGCCTTTGCCCTGCTTCATTCTGAACTCCAAGGCCAAATTTACCTGTTACTCCGGGTGTTTAGAGTAGACAGCAACACTCTAAATGTCTCTTCCTCAGTTTGTAACTGAAGAGAGGAACACTATTTTGTTAAAGCTCTAAATGTAGTTCTCTCTTTGTTTTCACAGCAACTGCAAGTAGTAGTGCACCTTCTTCTGTTGGTACTTGAGTCCTAAAAACAAGGAGACAAAACACATCATTGTCTACAGGGAAGAAGTCCTGCAAACTCACTGAACAACAATGTCAAGAGGTCAGCTGGTCAGCCTTCAAGCCAGTGGTAATTGCTGTGGCTCCCCCTTTCCTGTGGCTCAAAAGGCATTGTATTTAGATAAAATCAAATGCCTTACTATCTAAGATCCTATTGCTACATAACAAAGGGCCTCAGATTTAGCAGCTTGAAACAATTTATTATCTCAGAGTTTCTAATGATCAGGAATCTGGAACTTGTTTGCTCAGTGGTTCAAGCACAGGATAAGCTCATGAGATTGCAGTCAAGCTGTTGACTGGAGTTGCAGTGATCTGGTGGCTTGATTGGGACTGGAGGATCCAGTTCTATAATAACTTCTATGGATTTAAACAGGAATCTACATTTTCTCACCATGTGAACCTCTTTACAAGATTGTTCACAAGATGGCAGCTGATTTCCCCCAGAACAGATAATCCAAGAAAGAGAAAATAAGGAAAAGAGAAAGAGAGGGAGAACATACACCCAAAATACAACCCATGGTATTATTTATAACCTGATCTCTGATGTCCCATACCATCACTTCTACCATATTCTACTGGTGACACAGACTAATCCTAGTACAATGTGCGGAAGGACCACATGGGAGTATGACTGGGCACCACCTTGGCTTCCACACTTACCCAAACCGATAATATACAACACAGTCCCCTCTCTTCTGACGCCTCCAAATTTACCTCATGCTCTTCTCCCCATGCAAACCCTGCTCTAGTAACCTGCTCTTTTGACAGTTCCTAGTTAGCCCCTTGAAGTATTTCCTTCCTTGTTTCTTTTCTTTTTTTTTCTCTTTCCTATGCCTAGAATGCTTTTCATCAGTTCTCCAAACAGGCAAATCTTTTTCATCAGCTTGAACATTCCCTTATCATATAGACCTTCCCAAACCATCTACTTTAAAGAATCTCTTTCATTATGTAATACCCTATTGTTTATTTGTTTATTTTCATAGCATCTTTGGACTTACTTTTACTCCTGTATCTACCTGCTTATTTCCTTTCTGTAAATATGATAAGCATTATGAAGACAGGAATCCTGTCTGTCATGCTCACAGTTGCATCTTGGGTAGCTGGTACTAAATTGGTGCTTTATAAATATTTGTAGTCTGAAGAAAATGGTACCATCAATAGATCTTCCCAGTCAGAATCTTGTACTCTAACCACACTGACCCACCCTTGCACAGTGGGCCAGTGGGTATTTTCCTAAATCAGGCATCAAAACAAACCCCAGGACTCCTATTCCTTTCCATATCCTCCATCTCATGACTCAACTTCCTCTAAGCAGTCACAGACAGAGGTCTAAACTGGCTTAGCACCTCTAAGGTTTCCCTCCCCACCTTCAGGTATGGCATTAGGCATTTCTTTTAAAGTCCCTATAATGTCAACCCATAATCAACTCATCATCTTCCAGCTAACCAAGCCTTTCTCTGCTGTACCAAATTTTCAGCCAGTTGCCTCGTATTCAATTTCTACTACTTAGACCAATATCGTCGGTTAGCTGTTTGGGCATTCTGTCTGTGTGGGTTCTCAAACTCAGCATCACTCAAGGATATTAAATTCCGGATCTCTCTCAGGTCCTAATTTTACAGTCTTGTGTCAAGGCTGGTTCCACACCCACACTCAGCCAAAACTCCCAGAACCACTGTTTGGGTCCAACAAGCAAGGCTCAGCCTGAATTAGAACAATATAAGTTCAGACAACTGCTAGTTTCTTGTCTTTCTATGGCCTCTTGTTCTCTAGAGATCTTATTATCATTTGAACACCCACATATAAGGTTTTCAAAGGCTGAATTGTTAATTTTTCTTCCATTGGTTTTAGTTAGAGCATAATTGCCAATTTTACAATTATTCTTCAATAAAATGCAGAAACATGTCATTGAAGGTTCCCCTTCCTTTAACCCTAATTCTACATTGCGAAATGAAATCTGCCAGTAGATCTAGGTTCTAGCCCAAAGGCTAAGTTTATCATCAGTTTCCTGACTTGTAAAGTAATAATATAGATGTTCTGAGATGCTCACCAAAGCCTTCCTAAATTTTCTAAGTGTAATATAAAATGTCAAGGCACATGCAGCTTTCCATAGTTTTTGTTTGTTTATTTTAATCTCTGATCCTTTAGGGACTTCTGAAATCAGATGCCAGTTCCCGCAGCAACAGACATGAAATCCAAAGCCCCAGTTCCCCCCGCTGCATGTATTCTCTTGACCCAGGTAGCCTCCTCGCTCTGCCTGGAACTTTCATTCTCCTTTCCTCAGAGATGTGTTAGAATCATCTTCCATAGAGGTGAACAGGTCCCTATCCTGAGACATGAACTAACCTCTAGAGACCTTTACACCAATCAACCCTGACAAGGTTGCTCCCATCATTAGCACAGCCTGACTTTCTAATCAACTGAGACACAAAGTCTGTCACATTTAGAGAAGACTGAAGGATTTCTCTATTAACTTCCCAGATGTGTCCAGGGACAAGAAGAAAGAAACAAAAAGAGAAGTAAGAAATCTAAACTGTTTAAACCTGAGCACCAATATACAGGTACTCTGTCCTGTTTTACTCACTGGGAGATGTTACAAAATACACTCTTAAAATCAGTTTATACAAAATGTTTTCAATTCTTTTTGCTTTCAGGGTCTATAAACAAGAACTGATGTTAAGTTTAGGACTTTCAGAATGAGAGCTGGAGTCACACTCAGGTCTTGTTGAGTATTTGCCTTTTTTTTTTTTTTCAAAGTTTTATTAGTTTTAGGTTTACAGTAAAGTAATTCATATTCATATATATATATATATATATATACACATTCTTTTTCAGATTCTTTTCCATCATAAGTTATTATAAGATTTAAATATATTTCCCTGTGCCATACAGTTGGTCCTTATATTTTTATCTATTATTTACAGTCGTGTGTATCTGTTAATCCCAAATTCTTAATTAATACATGCCCCTCCACCATCCCCCTTCCCATTTGATAATCATAGTTTGTTTTCTATGCCTGTGAGTTTTTTTCTATTTTATAGAGAGGTTCATTTGTATCATTTCTTTAAATTCCATGGGTGATATCATATGACATTTGTCTTTCTCTGTCTTACTTTACTTAGTTTGATAATCTCCAGGTCCATCCATGTTGCTGCAAATGGTATTATTAAGTAACCTTTATGCAAAAATAAAAGAAAAAAGTACCTTATTTAAGCAGATGTTTCTCCACAGGCAGTTGGCTTGGTCCATGGAGAGACAGATCCTCTATGAAAAGTAGAACAAATTTCTTCAGGGCAGATGCAACTTCACCCTAGGTGGGTGAAGTTGTTAGAGGAAACAGTGTTCAGCCAGAGGACACAGTGTGTCCAGCAGAATGGTGGCTGCATTTCAGCCCCTCCTCACCTTTGGCTTGGATGAATATTTGTTGAATAAAAAAGCAAATCATAAAATAATATTTTGTGCACATTGCATTCTGTGTTTCCACCCACATTCATTGCTCTCTGTTATATTTGGGGTATATAAATAATCAAAAGAAGAGACTAGATTTTCTTTACCTGAAGGCAAAGTATCTTATCTTTTTTATAATTTTTAATGCAATAACGGTGCCTAAATCCAAGAGTCTTTTCATCTCTTTACACACACATACCAGACAAGCTCCCAGGAAAAATCTCCAGCTAATAATTATCACAACACATTCGAACACATCTACTTTCATTACTGAACAATGAGTAATAAGCGAAACTATAGTCCTACTCAGGCTCCTGGTACCTCGGGGAAACTTTCCAAGTTTGTGAAAGTGATAAGAGATTGGTCTTCCTCAGCCTGAAACCAGTTTCTCCACATTCTCTTAAAACAACTTGTTTCAGAAAATACTTTTTTCTAATCTTCTTTTTTTTAATCCTTACTGATATTTTCCTATAGAAAAACCAAGAGATAGTTCAGAGTCTGTGGTTAAAGAAGGCCACTTGTGCATTCCTATTGAGGGTTTTAAACTAAGAGGATTTCTTCAAAGTCCATCATGAAAGAGACTTTCAGTTATGCAACACACCAAGAAAAATAAAATGCTCAGAATTATCTCCTCCGAGTACCAGTCTCTTCTGCTTCCTACCACACACATTTTAGCTACTGTGCCATCTGTTAAAATTCATTATTAATTATTTTACTTTTCTTCTGGGGTTGTTAATTGTTGTTAATCTGCCTTCAAGACAGCTTAGAGTCATGCAAGCAAATGAACAACTCAAGGCAGAAAATACATTTCACAGATCTGGTTCATTGTCATAACTCATCCAATTATTTTCAATGAAATGGTTATTTTAAAAACTGGCTAGAGAGAAGGGAGCACTTTAACTCTGAGAAAGTTAAAAATAATTCCTTTAATAGTATAGGATTAGCTAGCTATTGTTCAGTATAGATACACAGACAAAGGCATAGGTTACAGATTAGGGCTCTATAAAATAATCATTTGCCCTAGGGGAAAAGAATAAGCAAATCATTGTTTTACTTTATAGAATATACAGAATAAAATGACAACTGCTTTGCTCTGAAAAATGAACAGGTATCATGTATCCCAAATGTTAAAAAAAATACATATCAATAAAAAGGAATGATTAAAACAGCAAAAACTAAATTAATTTTGAAATCTTAATTTACTAAAATCATTCTTATCTTGTTTTGGATTCTCTTATAAGCAGAACCTATGACATGCTACATGTGATATTGCATTGTCTGCGAATATTCCTCAAAACTTGGTTCTAGAATCTTTCTTTCTCTATATGTAGTTATGCCTTGATCTGCTTCTAAGTATTCACTTGCTTCCATGGTTTAAGTTAGCATGGATTTGGCTCCCAGACACTTCTTCAAGCAACCCTAGGACTGTTCTGCTTGAAATTCAAGCCAAGATATCAAAAACCAATTTTATTATCTCGGATTCCAATAAGTCCAGCTCTTCTCAATTTTCCTACCACTGACAAAGAAATCACCATCTTTATATCTATACAGTTAGGCATTCTTGAAAATAATTTTTCATTTCCCTCTCTCTTTTGTTTACAGATCAGTTTCCCAATATTGTAGATTCTCAGCAGTATAGTTATTCTTAATCTATTTCCTCTTTCTCAGTACTTAGCATCGTGGTTCTACCTCAGTTCAGTTCAGTTCAGTTCAGTTGCTCAGTCATGTCCAACTCTTTGCAACCCCATAGACTGCAGCACACCAGGCCTCCCTGTCCATCACCAACTCCTGGAGTTTACTCAAACTCATGTCTATTGAGCCAATGATGCCATCCAACTATCTCAGCCTCTGTTGTCCTCTTCTCCTCCCGCCTTCAATCTTTCCCAGCATAAGGGTCTTTTTAAAGGAGTCAGCTCTTCGCATCAGGTGGCCAAAGTATTGGAGTTTCAGCTTCATCATCAGTCCTTCCAATGCATATTCAGGACTGATCTCCTTTAGGTAAACTGATTGGGTCTCCTTGCAGTCCAAGGAACTCTTAAGAGTCTTCTCAGCAAAAGAGACGCAGATCTATAGAACAGTCTGTTAGACTCTATGGGAGAGGGCAAGGGTGGGATGATATGGGAGAACGGCATTGAAACATGTAAATTATCATATGTGAAATCATTCGCCAGCCCAGGTTTGATGCATGATACAGGGTGCTCAGGGCTGGTGCACCGGGAGGAAGGTGGGAGTGGGGTTCTGGAAGGGGAAAACATGTATACCCATGGCGGATTCATGTCAATGTATGGCAAAACCAACACGATAATGTAAAGGAAAAATTAAATAATTTTTTTTAAAAAAGAGTCTTCTCCAACACCACAGTTCAAAAGCATCAATTCTTTGGTAATAAGAGATTCTACTTCTTATTATATTAAATGCAAATTATTTCTACAGCTCCTTTCTGCTCTTTAACTCCTGACTTCAAAAAGATTCCCATCAGTGGATTAGGACTTATAGAAACATATCAAAGCTATACACTAGCTGTCTAAGAGGGATATCTTCCTCCTGAGTTTTTTCCCAGATTCCTGAGTTTTCTTTTTCCATGATTATGTGTGCTTGCTCAGTCACTTCAGTCATGTCAGACTCTTTGCAACTCTGTGGTCCGTAACCCTTCAGGCTCCTCAGTCCATAGGGTTCTCCAGGCAAGAATCCTGGAGTGGGTTGCCATGCCCTACTCCAGGGGCTCTTCCTGACACAGGGATAGAACCTACATCTCCTGCATTACAGGCAGGTTCTTTACTGCTGGGCCACTGGGAAAGCCCTCCCATGACTACAGTAGTGACCTATTGTTTCCTCTTCCAGAACATCCAGAAAAATTATACTTTCCAACTTCCTTTACGTTGAGGCTATCTGCCTGAGCTCCAGACAGTGAAACGGCTCTAATCCTCATGGTGATAAACATCTCAGGCCAGCATCATATCAGGCCTCTACAGCTATGGCGGCAAGAAGCAGCCCAAGAAGCAAGCCAAGGAGTCGGACAAGGGAGATAAGGCATTCAGTCAGAAACAGAAGGAGGAGCTAAAGAAACTTGAGGAGCTAAAAGCAAAGGCCATAGGAAAAAGCCACCTGGCTACAGGTGGATTTAGGAAATCTGGCAGAAAGTAAGCTGCTTCTTGTGTCTGAGGCAATGATGACCCTTAGTTACATTCCTGTTTGAACATCTGTGTTCCCTGCCATAATATCTGATGCCACCTATAGCTAGAACGAAGTGTTGTCTTGGAGCCTATTGTACATTTAAGGATAAAAGTTTGTAAAAAAAAATCTCACAGGATACACCATATCTCTCTGCGACTGGTTACACTGGTGGCCACCTGTTCCAGAAGGTTTAGCTAAAAGATAAAGAGACACCTGACTATACAACAGTGCGGTTGAAGAAAGAAATACACATAAATGTGTTTAGCACTCATGACTCAAGGGTTTCTTGACACAGGAGTGACTTTAATACATGTCACTTCATTCTACCCCCTGATCCTCAAGCCCTTAGATGAGGTAGCCAAACACTGTGGGAGCAAAAAGTGAGTAACTTTCTTAATCTACATTCAGGCAAAATGAGAGGCTAAAAACCAAATTATCTTTAATTTAAATGAATCAGGAAATAAAAATGGATCCAGAAAAAATTATTATAGGGTTATGTGACATCATCAGTACACTGAAAAGCAAGACATCAGACATAGCACACCACCAAATCATTGACGATAAGGCTCAGTCAGCTTCAGTTACTTCAGGTCTTAATCTGCTTGATTTTTCAGTAACAATAGGACAGGAGGTAAACATCTCAAGCATATTGACTCTTTTATTCTAGAAATACTGAGAAAATCTCTCCAACACTCCTCTCTACCTTTTACTGAAGTAAAATATCCACATTCTGTTCCTAATAGTTTACCTTGTTTTCCACTTTATTCTAACTAGTTCAGATTATCTCGTGGGTTTGGACTCTCTGCCTGGCTCAGCTTCTCCTGACAGTACCGCTCTTTAAGTTGGTTTGGGCTCCAGCCTTGATGGCATGTGGGCCAGCCCAGAATATGCATTTCAGCTAGTCCAGGCTTTGGGAACTTCAGCCTGGACTTGGAAATTCTCTCCTCCTTGGTTCTGAGATACTTCATTCCTTCTAATTGAAACCCTGAACCCTACCCACACACTTATAAACAATTTTTCACTAAATCATCTTTAAAGTACCAAATGAGACCTCTTTTGTCCTCTGCCAAGAACTTAGCTAATTAAATAAAGGAAAAAAACAATGGAACCACCACAGTCTTCGTTGTTGTTCAGCTGCTAAGTCATGGCTGACTCTTTGCAACCCCATGGACTGCAGCACGCCAAGCTCCCCTGTCCTTCACTATGTCCTAGAGTTTGCTCAAACTCATGTCTATTGATCCAGTGATGCCATACAACCATCTCATCTTCTGTCACCCCCTTCTCCTGCCCTCAATCTTTCCCAGCATCAGGGTCTTTTCCAATGAGTTGGCTTTTCACATCAGGTGGCCAAAGTATTTGTAAATTTGGCCATTATAAACCTGGAGACTTGTATAGTTCAATCAAAGTACCCTATCCAATAAAAAAACAGTACAACTACTAAAGTGATTAAAAAGTAGCTCACGGACTTCTGTGGCAGTTCAGTGGTTAAGACTATGCACTTCCACTGAACAGGGCACGGGTTCAAACCCTGGTCAGGGAACTGAGATCTCATATGCCTCATAGTTCAGGGGAAAAAAAAAATAGTTCAAAGCCACTTGTAATCCACCACACCATATACACTAGAAGCAAGGTGTTATGCAGGGTGGTGTTATGCATGCATGGGCTCTTCCTCTGTCATCTGCCAGTGACATTCTTTATGTTAAATAACAACAATAATAATTAAAAATAAACGCCTTGCTCTGGTGCTTCCATTGCCATTTCAAAACAACTAACTATCCCTACAAAGGATTATTTACAAACACTGGTCTTTCCTGGTTCTTGAGCTAAACCCAACAGCATCTAAGTTTGGGAAAGGCTACGTCTTCAAGCAGGGAGTGAGAATACCTTTTGCCTTGCAGAAACTCAGATGTTACTTTGCAATCTGTACCACAGCTGGTCCTAAGTATGGTGTGTATGTGTGCTAAGTCACTTCAGTCGTGTCTGACTCTTGACTTTAGCCTACCAGGCTCCACCAGGCAAGAATCCTGGAGTGGGTTGCCATTCCCTCCTCCAGGGGATCTTCCCCACCCAGGATCAAACCTGATTCTCTTACATTTCCTGCATTGGCAGGTTGGGTTCTTTACCAGTAGCACCACCTGGGAAGCTCCCTAAGTATGTTATTTGCCCTGAAAACAAAGAAAGCTTTGCAATTTTTCTAATACAGTGTGCTCCACACAGAAGACACAGAGATGTCTTGTCTCTCTGCCAAGCAAAGGACATTGAACCATTCCAAGTGACTGTTTGTAAGGTGCAGGTTAAAGTACTTTTCTACATGTAGATAAAACCAGCCAATGAGTCAGTGAAAAAAATTCCCCGTGAAATAGCTTTTAGATGTTCCTGTTCATTGTCCATACAAGCATTTATCTTAAAAGGATATGCTCATCTGTTCCACTCACTAACGTTTATACCTATCCAAATCACAATTAAATCCTCTTGAAAATTTTGTTTTCATGATTATTATGGAACTTAATCATATTTATGGCCAAAACCAGTTTAGTCATTTGAACCAGGCATCTTTTGCAGAACAGGCCACCTCATTGTAGACAGACCATGTAACAGCTTCTAGACAAATGCTCCCCACAACCTGTCCCCAAAGCAATGTGAACTCAATGTTCTATGAATGAAGGGGAGGAGTAGGAGGACTTCCCAAATATTTTTATTCTCTGAGATATGCATATACACAAGGGCATGAATATATAACATTTCAATATTGTTGGAATATATATATATATTTCAACCTGTTGCCAAAATATACCAGAATTTTCTCTATAAAAACATGTAATCTTTGCAGGTGTGGCACTTATAAGTCCACAGTCTTTGCAGGACCCAATCAGAAGACACTACTCAAAGAAAAATAGCACAACTACCAAAGTCGTTAAAAAGGATGTCAAACTCACTTGTAATCCATCATAATCTCTCCTTTTCTCTACACTTCTCTCTCACCTTCATCTTCAACCAACAGTGATTTTTTTTTTTTGAACGGCCAAAAACTTTCTCCCTCACACATCCTGTGTGGCTCCTACATGTATCACTAATGTAGACTGGCCTGATATTGTTGACTCTCTCAGCCAACAATAATCTTCTTCTTGTTGGAAGCAGAGAGAGAAGAAGCTGGAAAATTGAGAATAATAATACATGTGGACAGTTTTTCTCTAACACAATGCTAACATTTAAATAAATGTTATTTAAAAGTTGTGAACTTTACTATAATCACCCTTCTATTGTGAGAAACAGAAATTCAAACTAGCTCTAGAAAAATAGAGTAGTGGGGAAGGGGGGAGTTATCCTTCCATAAGGATACAATAGGCATTTGGGCATTCAAAGACAGGGAAGTAAACAGAGCTGGGCCTTCCTGAAAACTGTAAATTCAGAAACTTGAGTCTTCTGTTTCTCAGGGGCCTATCTCCATCTCTGTTTATGTGCTCTCTGTTCTCTTTATTCCTCTTCCTGAGTTGCTTTGTTTAGACATCTTCCACTTTGCCCATAATGCAGAAATCAGCCTTTAATCTTTCAGATTGGGTCTTCTTTAGTTAAATCACCTACTGTACATCTTAGTTCAAAATCCAACCCCCTCCCAAAAAAATTAAAATTTAATTTAGTAAATTGATTTACTGCCTTGGGTTAGGGATACTTCCCAGGCCCAAGAAGCCAGAGCTAATAGACAGGATCTCATGGGATGTAATACTTCCACTTGTAGAAAAAACAGCACACTTTCCAGCCACACCTTTGGAATTCTGAAGTCTAGATGAGAGCTGGTAGTATAATCCTGATATTTGACATAGGCTGGTGACAAGTTCTGGTAGATGAGCTGACTCACCATCCTTTCCAGCTTCCTTCTTAAACTGCAGACAGCTAAGAGCCACATTTCCCAGACTCCCTTGAAGACAGATTTTGGATATAAACTGGTTTCCATTAAATCTTAAATATTGCCCTGATATTTTGTCATGAGATTTTAGAAGGTGAGCATGAGGCAGAGGGCTTCCTTCTGCCTTGTTTTTTGCCATTGCAAACACGGATGGAAAATATTGGGATTTACTATGCATAGGAGCATTTGAGGTCTAACCCTTAGCCTCATGTGAGTGGGGTAGAAAAAGCCAGGAAGTTGACCTTGAATCACAGAGAAGGTGATGTGTTCCTGGGGACATTGTTCCATGGGCAGTCTCCTCATTCCCCACATTGTTGGCAAAGTGAATAGCTTCCCTGATAGCAAGCCTAACAGGCTTGTTCTGGAGGTCATTCCTAGGGGCTGGCCCACATCTGAAACTTATAGCCCTTCCAAAGATTGTGTAAGCACTAGATTCTTATATTAAAACTCATTCTACTAAAAGTAGCCACAGTGGTTTGTTTCTATTTCCTGCAACTGAAAAGTCACTGGGCCCAAATCAATAAGATTCACTGTAGCAATCAAAATCTAGAGGAAAGAGAAAGCTGAACAGTCAAGAAGTGTCTTCCAGGAACGGAAAATTACTGTGAGGTTATCAAGAAGCTTATTCTCCATTCTAATTGCCTAAACATGGAGGGAGCTTTGGATACAACCATAAAATATCCTCTGTTAAAGAAAAAACATCTGAACAGTACTTAAAGCAGTAAGAACAGATCTTATTCAGGAACTACAGCAATAAGGGAAACAAGACCTACATATAGAACCAGCCTCAATATGAATATAACAAGGAAAAGTAGACATTTGTAGCCCAGAAGCAGGGAAGGGTGTCAAGGGATGAAAAAAATAGTACACAAAAACATCACGGACAAGGGAGATTCTGGTGAAACAGATTCAATAGGATTCTTGCTGAAGGCAAAACGAAGTGATCAGAAACCACCTGGATGAACACACAGGATGAGGGATTTATCAGATGATCAAACACTGAGGGTGGAGGATTCTCTCTAAAGAGATTTAGCATGATTTTTGTGAAAATTGGGTGATGCAAAGATGGACATGTAAGTCCAAAGGTCAAGGCCTAGTTGAGAAGAGCATTCAGAGGCATCAGACTAAAGTTAAGTCAAGGACAGACTCTTTGTCACCTCTACTCCAACCCTAAAGGTACAGGTCTGGATTCTTATAGTGGGGGTTTTAAGGAAATGAAGGAGTAAACCCAATCTCTTGGTAATTAAGTAAAATGACTGTCACACTCTGAGACCTGCAACAAACTAAGAGATTAAGTTAACATTGATGAGGAAAAAAAAAACCATCCTCCTGAACCGTCAAGATAATAAAGTTCTATTTGCGAACTTTAATAGGCACGGAAACCACAAGAACAGACAAAAGCTAGATACGTGAATGAAGACTACCCAGAGTACCTTCAGCAGGTGAGCTTTAGTAGATAGCAGATCACGAGACACTCAGAACAAGTAGGCAAGATGTCCACTCTCATCCATCGACGGTGCAGCCCAGCCCTCCTAGTCTGAGAGTCAGGCTCATTCCTACTGATATCATTGGTGGCCATATTTCTGACCTTACAGGTGAATACACTCCTTTTATTTTCCTTGACAAAAGTAACATAGATCTAAAGGAAGATTCAATTAGATACTTTCTTATCAGGGTTCTAGCATGATGTGGGAAGTAAAGGGAAAATATGTGGATTTGAAAAATGGGAAAAACATGCTTGAACATAAACACAGAAATAAGAAAATGATAAAAGGACTTGGATACTGATATAAGAAAAATAAGAAAGATCAATTCTGGAAGGAAAGAGAATAAAAATGGCAATGGTAAAATGTGATTTAGTAAACAAAATTTATTGAGTACGTACTCTGTACCAAGCTTTGTTCTAAGGGCTGATGATATTGGAGTGAGTTATAAATACAAGGAGAAAAGACATGGTATAATGAGACTTAGATTCTAATAGTAAATTAGCATAAAAATCAACAAAGAACTTTTTTAAAGCAATTTTGACATTGTCCTTTAGAAAATTGGGGGCCATATTTTTAATTTTTTAAAAATAATTCTGGCTCATGTTAGAAATGGATTATAAAGAGATAACACTCCAATCCATCTAATCTTGCAGTAGATAAAACAGTTAAGGGACTATTGCAATGGTCCAAGCAAAATTCATTATCATCTTCACCACCATCATTATCACTTGATCTTGTATAATTACTTTTTAATTTCTTTCATCACTTTCTATCTTGAATAATTAGGTAGCATGAATCACATTGGTAAAGGCAGAATAGGAAGTGTTTTCTGTTTTGGTTTAGGTTTGGAAGGGAACTCAGTGCACTACTGTGGCCTGTTGAATTTGAGGAACCTATATCATAACCTATATCATAACCTGGCTTCCCTGGTTGCTCAGCTGGTAAAGAATCTGCCTGCAATGCAGGAGACTCGGGTTCGATTCCTGGGTTGGGAAGTCCCCCAGGATAAGGGATAATCTACCCATTCCAGTATTCTTTGGCTTCTCTGGTGGCCCAGACAATAAAGAATCCACCTGCAATGCAGGAGACCTGGATTCTATCCTTGGGTTGGGAAAATCCCCTGGAGGAGAGCATGGCAACCCACTCCAATATTCTAGCCTGGAGAATCCCCATGGACAGAGGAGCCTGGTGAGCTACAGTGTATGCAATGGCAAAGAGTCAGACACAACTGAGCGAATAAACACACATATCATAACTAAGGTAAAGTGAAAGTGAATGTGTTAGTCATTCAGTCATGTCCAACTCTTTGTGACCCCATGGACTGCAGCCCACCAGGCTCCTCTGTCCATGGGATTCTCCAAGCAAGAATACTGGAGTGGGTTGCCATTCCCCTTTTCAGGTGTTCTTCCCAACCCAGGGATCGAACCCACATCTCCTGCATTGACAGGCAGGTTCTTCACCATCTGAGCCACCAGAGAAGCCCAACTAAGTTAAGGTTAGCTTCAAAGATCAGTAATTATAGTTTGAGAAACTGTAATTAGTACACAGTTTATGCTTTCCTACTGGGCTTAAGGAAATGTTTTCCAGATTAAGGAAAATCAAGCTGTCAGTTTCTCCACAGTACACACCTCTCGGGGCTTGGAGCTTCCCCTGGTTTTATGTTCTACTCCAATTGCACTAACCCTTTCTGTCCCTCCAAAAATCCCCTCCAAGGATGAATTCCCTGCAACTGTCACAAAGAGTTTTCATAATCTTGGAGAATATTATCAGGTCAATGATTTCTGAGATGGTGAAACCTCCAAACAGTCTTTTAAGTCAAATCCAAGTAAAGTAGGTATCTGTGTCCAAAAACAACTAGTATATAATCAGGACCTAATACCAAGTCCAAAGGACTGGTGCCTGAAATGAGTTTGAAATAACTATAATACTTTAAAGAAGTTTAAATATATCCTCTGGACTGGGAACACCACATTATTTATTTCTCCCCACACCATCATCCACCTTGCCAAGCTTACTAGCTGTATTTTGCCCTAATGCACCTGTCATGTGACCCTGCCTCCTTTGACTACAGTTTATTGGACCAGAAGTAAATGACTGAACCAAATTGGGCTATTAGATTCTCTCTCTTGGGAATCACTTAATTAAAGCAATTCATTCTAAAAGATCATTAAAAACACAAAGGCTTCCCTTTTTAGGTGGTCTCTTGTGAAGAACCAGATACAGGCAGATGAATGACAAAGAACCTGGAGAAAAGCCAGGCAGATAAGCATAAATGAGACACCACTTAACCAAGGATGAGAGAGATGAAGCATCAGTTTTGTGACATTGTCCCAGGTCCTGGGAACTCCCCAGTGATTCAGGGGTATCAGGGACTAGAAGAACTAATATATAGATGCTCCTTTCCCTCTTCCTTCCTCTCCCCCATCTCTTATGATGACAAATTGAAATTAAACTGGAACATCTGAGCTCAGCGTACAAGAACAGACTAGGAGGCCATTGAGAATCTGGTCTCAGATCCATCTCTGCTCGACTGACCACTTGAACTTTCTGTGAACGGTGCCTAGCCAAGGATACCAGCAGTTTTTAAAACAAGTGCCAACTGCAACTTTGTGTCTCAAGGTCTCATCTTGTAACTATGCAACTGTGTCCCACTTCAACAGATTCTGACTTAACAAGCACCATTTCTTCTTTTCAGCTCCAACTATAATTCTTGATAAACAACTCGTGTAACTTACTGTAATCTTGCCATTTCTGCCTTTCATCAGCTTCCCCCATTTTGAAGTCTGGGGCAACACAGTTTAAGTGCTTCTTGAATCAATGTTTCCTGGGCTGCAGTCCTCACAAATCCAAATAAAAACCTTTGATTCCATTCAGTTATCCATTTCTGACATTTTGGTTAACACTTCCAATCATCTTACCCCCTTTGTGCTTCAAGGAAGTTTATCTCTTTGCTACCTAGTTGCTTTTAATTGAAAGCAAAGGAAAAATTCTGGCAAGACAGAAGAAAACAGAAGTCTTAACTTGAATCAGAAACAGAAAATAAGTCAGAAAATATGGATCAAGATAGATAAAAATTCTAGGAGCACGGATATCAGGAAGAGTTCTAAGGTAGTTTGTTGAAGTAAAAGAAGCCAGAGAGGGCTGGGAATTAAGACACGTACAAAAGGGATTTGTGAAAGTGTTGCTTTAGCTAACAAATTGTTTTTGTTGTTTAGTCACTAAGTAACATCTGATTCTTTTGTGAACCCAGGGACTGTAGCCAGCCAGGCTGCTCTGTCCCTGGGATTTCCCAGAGGATACTAGAGAATGAGAATACTAGTGAGAATATTAGAGTGGGTTGCCATTTCCTCCTCCAGGGGATCTTTCTGACCCAAGGATCAAACCCACACCTCCTGAGTTGCAGGCAGATTCTTTACCACTGACCCACCTGGGAGTTTACAAATTAGGTTATTTGAGGAGAAGGGGACGACAGAGGATGAGATGGCTGGATGGCATCGCCACCTTGATGAACATGGGTTTGGGTAGACTCTGGGAGTTGGTGATGGACAGGGAGGCCTGGCGTGCTGTGATTCATGGGGTCGAAAAGGGTTGGACACGACTGAGCAACTGAACGGAACTGAACTGAAATTACCTTCAAACGACCCAAGAAAATAATATTCGTATTTGATATATTTCAGAGGCTAGACTATGCATGCTTGTCTGACTGAAGTACGCATCAGTCATGTCTGATTCTTTGTGACCCTATGGATTGTAGCTCACCAGACTCCTCTGTCCACTGGGATTCTCCAGGCAAGAGTACTGCAACGTACTGCCGTGCCCTCCTCCAGGAGATCTTCCAGACCCAGGGATCGAACCGGAGTCTCTTGTGTCTCTTGCACTGGCAGGCGGATTCTTTACCACCAGCTCCACCTGGGAAGCAAAGTCTAGACTATGCTGGTACAGAAATGTTTGTATATTGAGTCATAATACATAGGCCCTAGGTTTACATGAGGTAAACCTGTATTAAATTTTCAATCTCTTAAGCTAAATTGAGTGAAGTCCTGTTTCTTGTTTCTGAATCATTCTTTGGATATCATCTTTAAAATTTTAAGATTGAATCCCAAACTTATCTCATTCATCAAACCATCTCTCCCTCCTTTGCTGTAGTACAGAGTTGGGTATCTTGTTCTCATTTTACAGAGAGAAAAAAAGGAAGCTCTGAAATTCTATTTGGAATGAAGAAATATGGGATTTGACTATCTTTTCTATTAGCCTGATCTTTTAATTTAGATGGAGTTTCTAATAATTGCTGAAAGTAAAAATAAATGGATGAATATTAAATAGTAAAACAAGTATTAATGCTGCTGTCTCTGGATTTTAATTCCCAGTCCTCTAGCAGACTGACTTGCCCCCGACTCACTATTCAATGTCCCCTAAATTTAATGATATCAAGCCCACTGCCATTTATGTCTTTCTTCATTCAATAGCTGGAGAAATTGTCATTGGTATGCAGACTGGTCTCAGGCAAGGAACATTACTCTTTAATCTCCTAATTTTAATTGGTATGCCATCACGCAGACTGGGGCTGCTAATGGCCTAGTTTGTAGATTAAGATCAGCAGACCTGAACTACGGTATGCCATTAGTTACAAATAAAGAGAGGAAAAACACTGAACAATGACAAAAGAGGCCATTTCAAATCAGACAGAAGATGATTCTTCCTCATCTTCTCCAAGGTTCGTGACCCTATTTCAATGTCCATTTGTAACAGGATCCGGATTAACACTTTCTGCTTGGTCAGATAATTTCAGAACAGTTGGTAAATTGAAATGATTTGTTGTGTTTACCACTGTTATTGGCTGGCCTAGGAAATGTTGCTAAATTGTTTGCTTATAAAAGCATTGTTTCAACTGATAGAGTTGTTTCTTTCACTAGGAAATAACTATTTTAAATGAAAAGAATATTTCACTATTTAAGGAAAGAATGTTTTTCTCCAATAGAATTAACTATCGTTATGACTTCTAGGGTCTTTTCACTCTCCAATAAGGAAAGAATCTAATACAAGTTAACATTTCATAGAGTTCACACATATATCTGTCACCAGTAAACTTCCAAGTGAAAAAAGGAATATATGTTTAGATAGATAATTGATAGACACACACATATATATGAACACATAGATGGACAGATAGATAGATAAGGGAAACAGTTATCAGACATTATGAGACAGGAGTAAAATAGTTTACTTTCCTGACCTTGGCAATGGCTCTTATTTGCTCCTTCTTAGAAGTTAAATAAGAATCATTGCCAAGATTAAGAAAATAGACAAAAAGAAAAGAAGGTTGCATTACTCTGAAAACAAAACTAAGGAAATATGGTGGTTTTATGGCTAGTTTTTTAAGGACTCTCCATACTGTTCCCATAATGGCTTTATCAATTTACACTCCCACCAATGATGAAAGAGGATTCCCTTTTCTCCACACCCTCTTCACCATTTATTGTGTGTAGATTTTCTGATGACAGGCCATTCTGACCAGTGTGAAGTGATACCTCATCATAGTTTTGATTTGCATTTCTCTAATAATGAGCAATGTTGAGCATTTTTCATGTGTTTATTAGCCATCTGTAAGCCTTCTTTGGAGAAATGTCTTTTTAGATCTTCTGCCCACTTTTTAATTGGGTTGTTTGTTTATCTGGGATTAAGCTGAATGAACTGCTTGTATATTTTGGAGATTGATCCTTTGTCAGTTGTTTTATTTGCAAATATTTTCTCCTTGGAGATTCCTTTAAAAGCTAGGAATAAAATGACCATATGACCCAAGAATCCCAGTACTGGGCATATACCTTAAGGAAAACATAATAAAAAAAGACACGTGTGCCCCAATGCTCATTGCAACACTGTTTACAATAGCTAGGACATAGAAGCTACCTAGATGTCCATTGACAGATGAATGGATAAAGAATTTGTGATAAATACACACAATGGAATATTACTCAGCCATAAAAAGGAAGGCGTTGATTAATGAGATGGGTGAACTTAGAGTCTACTATTCAGAGTGAAGTAAGTCAGAAAGAGACAAATATTATATATTAATGCATGTGTGTGGAATCCAGAAATATGGTATTGATGAACCTATCTGCAAGGCAGCAATGGAAACACAGACGTAGAGAAAAGACTTATGGACACAGGGAGGGAAGTGAGAGAGTAGCACTGAGACATATACATTACCGTGTGTAAAATTACTAGGTTGGTGCAAAAGTAATTTTGGCTTTACATTGTTGAACTTTGCCATTTGATACTGGAACACATTCTTAAATAAATGTGGCTATGTGATTTTAAAAAAGTTAACTTGTATCTCAACTGAAAAAAAATCTAAGGAAATAAAATACAATAACATATTAATGCCTATAAAGGGTTGAGTTGTGTCCCCTGAAAAGATACAATGAAGTTCTAATTCTCAGTGTCTATAAACAGGACCTTATTTGAAAAATAGAATCTTCACTGATACTCAAGTTATAATAAGAATACTAGAGTGTGTCCTGATTCAAAACGACTATTTTGTTGTTGTTCAACCACTCTGTCATGTCCAACTCTTTGCAATTCCATGGACTAAAACATGCCAGGCTTCCTTGTCTTTCACCATCTTCTGGAGCTTGCTCAAATTCATGTCCATTGAGTTGGTGATACCATCCAACCATCTCATCCTCTGTCATCCCCTTCTCCTCCTGCCTTCAATCTTTCCCAACAGCAGAGTCTTTTCTAATGAGTTACCTCTTCATATCAGGTGGCCAAAGTGTTGGAGCTTCAGCTTCAGCATCAGTCCTTCCAATGAATATTCAGGACTGATTTCCTTTAAGATTGACTGGTTTGATCTCTTTGCAGTTCAAGGGACCCTCAAATGTCTTCTCTGACACCACAGTTCAAAACCATCAGTTCTTTAGCATTCAGCCTTCTCTATGGTCCAACTTTCATATCTGTACATGATTACTGGAAAAACCATAGCTTTGACTATAGGGACTTTTGTTGGCAAAAAAAAAAAAATGACTACTATTATCCTTATTTAAAAAAGAGAAATTTGAACACAGAGACAGACACAGTGGGAAGACAATGTGAAGACACGTGGGGAGAAGATGGCCATGTGTTTTCTGGAGTGATGTATCTATAAGCTAAGAAACACAATATTGTCAGAAAAATACCAAAAACTGGAAGAAACAAAGGAAACTCCTCCCCCTACCCCAGAGCCTTCAGAAACAACACAGCCTTGCTGACACCTTGACCTGGAGACCCTGGACTCCAGAGCAATGAGAAAATAAATATCTGCTGTTTAAAGCCACCAAGTTTGTGGTGCTTTGTTACAACAGCCCTAGAAACTCACACAATGCCTACCTTAATTCTACACACACATACCTTATTTTATTTTATTTCTTACAAATTGAAGGTTTGTGGCTACCCTGAGTTTTCAGGTGATTGTTAGCATTTTTTAACTACAAAGTATTTTAAATTAATATTTGTGCTTTTTTTACATATAGTGCTATTCACACTTAATAGACTCAGTTCAGTTCAGTTGCTCAGTCGTGTCCAACTCTTCGTGACCCCATGGATTGCAGCATGCCAGGCCTCCCAGTCCATCACCAACCCCCAGAGTTTACTCAAACTCATGTCCATCATGTCAGTGATGTCATCAAACCATCTCATCCTCTGTCGTCCCCTTCTCCTCTCACCTTCAATCTTTTCCAGCGTCAGGGTCTTTTCAAATGAATCAGTTCTTCACATCAACTGGCCAAAGTATTGGAGTTTTAGCTTCAACATCAGTCCTTCCAATGAATATTCAGAACTGATTTCCTTTAGGATGGACTGGTTGGATCTCCTTGCAGTCCAAGGGACTCTCAAGAGTCTTCTCCAACATCACAGTTCAAAAGCATCAATTCTTCGGCACTCAGTTTTCTTTACAGTCCAGCTCTCATATCCATACATGACTACTGGAAAAACCATAGTTTTGACTGGATGGACCTTTGTTGGTAAAGTAATGTCTCAGCTTTTTAATATGCTGTCTAGGTTGGTCATAGCTTTTCTTCCAAGGAGTAAGCATCTTTTAATTTCATGGCTGCAGTCATCATCTCCAGTGATTTTGGAGCCCCCCAAAATAAAGTCTCTCACTGTTTCCATTGTTTCCCCATCTATTTGCCATGAAGTGATGGGACAGGATGCCGTGATCTTAGTTTTCTGAATGTCGAGTTTTAAGCCAACTTTTCCACTCTCCTCTTTCACTTTCCTCAAGAGGCTCTTTAGTTCTTATTCACTTTCTGCCATAAGTCACTTCCCCACTATCATTCTTCTAGCCTACCTGTGTTCCCTCCTTTGCTAAGGAATTTGGTTTTGTAGAAGGTCACAGAGAAATAACAGAAAGTAACGTTTCTTGAGATGGTTCATAAACCACATTATTTAATCCTTAACAATCCTGAAGGCACATACTATCACTGGAGCTCTGAGATGTTGAGTGTTTTGCCCAAGAAAGCACAGCTAGAAAGAAACACAGCTGGGATTTGAGCCAATCCCATGCTACCCCTCTAGGCATTTTACCGTGTCGCACTGCTGCTAACTGTACGGGGTGAGTAAAACAAAGTGCTAAAATTCTTGGTCTCTGGCAAATAACTGCATCATTTCAAAGCCAACGTTGCCACAAGCTAGAAGGGAAGATTCTGTAGGTGTGGGAACTGGGGAGGTGAGGGGATGGGATTGCTCCCACGTTTCTGCTCCTCCTCGCTTTCTGGGGCTGGCACACAGGCTCCCTGCATGTTCACCCACATAGGCTGGGGAAAAGCACAAGGAAGGCAGGCTTACTGCTCTGCTACAAAAATTATGATATTCTTCAGTCTTCTCCAGAGATCCAGCTTTGCAATGAACCACACACACACACACACACACACACAACAGACTCTTTTTGCAGAGATTGGCCTCTAAACAAATGTCTGGGCCCATTTTTGAAGCTGGCATTAAAAATAGAGCAGAATGGCCAGAAACCATCCCTGTGGGTGCAAGGTAGCTGAAGGCATCTGGGGAGGACAAAGGTATGTAGGGAGAACAGAGGCCAGGAAGGCTGCTCCTTTCCCCTGTCAGATAAGAGACGCTTTCTGCCCTCATGGGGCGGAGGGCAACCAGCGGCTCCTCCTGTCACTGGAGGCTATTTGAAGCTCTTCAAATACACCAGGGACCTCAGAGAATAAAGATTCTGCTGGTCTCTCTCTCTCCTTTTCACAGTCGCAGTGATTGAAAATAAGTATCTGCCTTGGGAGCCTGCTGGGATGGTTTGCTGTTGCTTTGTTCTGTGCCAGTGATGATATTTTTAAGCCTGTGCCTCTGAGACACTCTATGAAAATACTTGACAACAATCACAACAAAAACAATTAACCTTCCATACAAGCAAAATAATAGTGACTTCTTTAATAACAATAATGACCATCGTATTGTTCCTGATTGTTACACACCAGGCCCTAAGGAAGTGCCTTAGTAGTAGTCACGTTAGTCACCCAGTCTCTGATTCTTTGAGACCCCATGAACGGTGGCCCTCGGGGCTCCTCTGTCCATGGACTTCTTCAGGCAAGAATACTGGAGTGGGTAGCCATTCCTTCTCCAGGGATCTTCCCAACCCAAGTATCGAACCTGGGTCTTCTGCACTGCAGGCACATTCTCTACTGTCTGAGCCACCAGGGAAGTTCCAAGTATTAAATCATTGAATCCTCTCAGCAATACAGTAAAGTAGTTGTTATTATCCCAATTTATAGATGAAGAAACTGAGGCTCAAAGAGGACAAATGAACTTACTCAAGGCCAAACAGCTAGAAAGTGGCAAAGCTCAGGATACAACTTGAGGTTTATTTTGACCCTAGAGTTTGTGTTCCTCCCCCTAGAAATGAAGACACGCAGTTAAATGGGAGGTTCAACTGATTCACCCTGAATGAAGCAGAGTCCCTATTCCAGTCCACGTATTGTGGGAGGGAGGCTCAGGGAGTAGCAGTGTCTTCTTGTAATAAACAAAACCTTCTTCATGATGCTCCTCCAAAAGCCCTGCATCCTGCAGGGGCACTCATATGATTAGCTGGCATGACCAAAAAAAGTGAGGGAGCTCCCATATCTTTCCCACTAAGGCCAAGGTAAAAGATGATGAATGTGAGGCTCCAAATGAGCAGGTCATACATTTCCTGAAGGAGCATCACTATTGCAAACAAATGGTCCTCAGCCTTCTCTTGCAATGCAGTCAAAACTCTCCTATTGCACACCCCATTAGTGACAATGACCTCCAGAAAATTGTAGGGGATTGTGGATTCAGTTCATTATCTGACAGGCACACTCATTAGCAGCTGAGGTTAAATCCAAGGCACCCATAGGAAGTGAGCCTGAAGAAGGAAACCATTTCTCACTCGCTTTAGACTCAGAGCAGTGCAGCACACAAAGATACACTCAGAAAATATTTGTGGTAAAGCTAGATAAATGACTAGCTAGATAAATGTGGTAAAGAGAAATTATTAAATCTTTGGTAAGCAAAAAATCATCAACAGTCGTTGTTGGAGGAAAAATGTTAGGGGAAAACAAGAAATTGGAGACGGATGAACTGTCTAAAGGATAGGAAGCAAGAGCACCATTCATTCACTCAGCAAATATAGAACTGACTATATCAATTAAATTTTTTACTGAGTTCCCACCATATGCCAGGCACTGTCTAGACATTGAGGGTACACTGTCAAAAATCTCTGCTCTCATGGAGTTTATTTTCTAGAGAGTAAAATATAGCTGAAAATATAAAAAAAACCATTAAAGTATATAGTATACTGCTAATGGAAGCAAAGACGAGGAAAGAAGAGGGAAAATGTTGCAATTTTATACAGTGCGGTAACAAAAGGCTTTGCTGAAATGATATTTGAGCAGGGAAAGTTTGGAAAAGTTGAGAAGCAAATCATGCAGATCTGGAGGAAGATGACTGATGTCAAAGGGAACAGTCAGTACCAATGCCTGAAGCTTGGAGTAACGAAAGAGAGGCAGGTATCTTTGAGACAGTGACAGAGGGAGAAAGATTTGGGAGATGAGATCAAAAAGGTTAATGTATAGCTAATGAGAACCTACTGTATAGCTCAGTGAAAGTGACCCCATGGACATAGTCCATGGAATCCTCCAGGCCAGAATACTGGAGTGGGTAGCCTTTCCCTTCTCCAGGGGATCTTCCCAACCCAGGGACTGAACCCAGGTATCCCGCATGGCAGGCGGATTCTTTAGCGCAGGGATCTACCTAATACACTGTGGTGACCTGTTAGGAAGAAATTCAAAAGGAAGGGGATATATATATATGCACAACTGATTCATTTTGCTGTACAGAGGAAACTACCACAACACTGTAGAGCAACTACCCTCCAATAAAGGCTAATCCAAAAAAGAAAGAAAACAGTTTGCTGTGGGCAGATAAAAGTTCTTTTAAAATGGTTATCATAAAGGGGCAGGTCACAGGGCTTTGGAAATTCTATTACACCAAAGGAAGATTTTGAGCAGAAGACTGGATTGGTCTGACTTCCACACCCTCACTTCTATGTCCAGACAGGAGATGGAAGGAAAGAATGATATCCAGAGACCATCTAGAGGATGACTGTAACTTACTGTTGAAAAGCGTAACGTTGTTGAAAGGTGGTTCAGTGGTAAAGAATCCTCCTGCCAATGCAGGAGATAGGTTTGATCCCTGGATGGGAAGATCTCCTGGAGGAGGGCATGGCAACCTGCTCCAGGATTCTTGCCTGGAGAACTCCATGGACAGAGGAGACTGGAGGGCTACAGTCAATAGGGTTGCAAAGAGTTGGACACAACTGAGTGACTGAGCACGCATGCAAGCATCATTGAAAGGTGTCACACGATGCTGGTATGGGGATGGCAGTGTAGATGGTAATAATTATCACATTCTTGGTGCATTTTCCAAAAGAGAGCCTCTAGATTTTCCCAACTTGCTGAATACGGGCATGAAAACAAACAAGAAAAGAAGCCACAGGTGGTTATTTATATTATTGGCCTGAGAAATTAGATGGGAATGCCAGCAATGGACCAATTATGGGGGAAGCTGAGGAGTTTGATGTAGATATGTAATGTCTGAGGTGTCTATTCAGTGGTGATGCCAAGTGTTGGAGTTGGATGCATGAATTTGGAGCACAAGGGAGAAGTCTGGGTTAGAGACAGAAACTTAGGAATCACCAGTTACATATGATAATTAAAGTCCTGAGACTGGATAAGTCCACCACGGAAGTAGGTATAGATGGAGAAGAGAAGAGGACAAAGAACGGAGGCCTGGAATTCTCCAACATTTGGAAATCAAGAAGAAAAGATTTTGTTATGAGATCCCAATGAAGTTCTCCCAAGTCAGGATGGTGCCCCAGAAGCCAAGAAAAGCAAGGAAGAAGTAAGCAAGAGTGATAAATGTTACTAAGTCAAGTAAGATCAGAACTGGCAATCAGCTGTCAGATCTGCACAAGAGCTAACTGGATGAAGTGGTTGGAGTCAAAGTCTGGCTGATGGAGCCCTTGGAGAGAATGGGAAGAGAGACAAAGGGGACAGCGAGAACAGACCAATACTACAACAGAAGGAGAATAGGAAAAGAAAAAAGGAGGAAAGGAATGAGTGGCATGTCAGGGAGGCAGGGACATGAGAGAAGCCCACCCTGGCGCAAGTAAGAAGGTGGTTCATTACCTTTTCAAATTTTTTAAAGCTGACTAAAAGTCAGTCTGCTTTGTATTATCGCCATGGTACAAGTATTCTAAACAATATCAGCATAAAATACTCCCACGCATTAAAGCAGGCATCTCTCTCTTGCCACCTTCACCCTTTGGGTTAACAATAATAAAGAAGGGAAGGAAAAGAGTGCTTTTTAAAAAACCTTATTTTGACCTCCACATAAAACCCTTCTCTATATATTGTGGTAGGTGAGCTAAATGTAACATAACAATTGTCATTACCTCCTTCCTGAAAACAGATACAAACGCACATTGGATTACTTCCCAACCTCTTGATTTAAGATCATGAATCATTCCCTTTTGTCTCATGAGGACTGTAAATTTCCCAGACATGCCTCTAATAAAATAGAGCAGACCTCAGCAGCCTCTTTCCTATACGGCATTGAGAAAGGCATCGTTGGGCAGGTGTCATCAGTGGATTTTTACATGTAACATAAGCAAATGAGATGGCCCTCAAGCCTCATCCTGGGTTTATCAATCGCTTAGTCAATTAATGAACCAACAATTATTGATGGAATGCTTACCACATAGACAGTTCTGTGCTGAATGTTACAGAGAATATCAAAAGAATCAGAATTTTCTTTATAAAACATATCCCTGATTATCTCCCTGTGGTCAAGATGACTAGGTGTCCACTGAAGTGACTCTAATACTAGAACTGCAGGCAGATCTTGGCTGTCCAGCCAGACTGCAGTTAGCTCTGGTCACAAGACTACGATATTGTCGAAGCACTGTGAGTAGCAGTGATGTGTCCCACTTCTATGCCTGGGACTTTAGTCAACAGGTGTACTTTCTCTACATTGTCTTTCCTCTTCCTCTTTTCTGGAACCCAGAAGGCAGCAGTGATGCAGTTTTGAGGATGAAGAAGACAATGTATGGAGGACTGCCGGGATCCAGCCTCGGCGGGTCCCGGGGTCTTGAGGGATGAGTGCCGTCGGCGAAGAAGTGAGCTGAGTCGATGTGGTGATGGAGCAGTCTCTCTCTTTATTGTTGTTGGTTTACAGTTTTTGTACCCAAGAAACACACCCATTACGTCACATGTTATTCTATACAATCTTGTTTTCTGCCTATCATCAACAACTTTAACCTTAAGTTCATTTTCCTTGCAAAAGTCGGATTTCTGCATAATTAGATTTAACATTAGTATGTTTACCATTTGAATGTCTCCAGCATACTTTGGATAAGTACATCAATCTAAGTAGAAAGGTTACATTTCTCTTATCAGGTGCAACTATGTAGAAGCTAGAGAGAAGGGCTTAAGCTTGAAACTGTTTTATTCTATTAACCTATTTTGGTTCTTATGAGGAAAGAGGACAAAGAAACAGTTTGGAAAGAGGAAAGAGGACTAAGAGACAGTCTAGCAGCACTGCTTTAGCAATAAACTTCAAGGAAGGGAGCCTCGTCCGTGGAGTGGTCGGGGCAGTGGGAGGTGGAAAGGTGACCCAAGTATGAGCCCTTCTGGTGGTGGCCTTGCCATGACCCCCAGAGAACTCTTGGTAAACTCCCCAGTAAGGAATAGGAGGTGTAGTAATCTATTTAAATGTTCCTTATTCCTCGTTTGTCCCCAGGGAAGGGAATCTGCCTTCCCCAATCCCCTGGGGGAAATAGGGTCTGAGGGAATTATCTCAGGATGAATTATTTCTAACTGGAACTGACCTACTGAGATGAGCTAATGTTCATACCATAAACAGAACTTCCCAAGAAAAATACCAGGAAGGGCCTTGCCTTGGGATGCCCTGAAGGAAAATTCGATTTGCAGTTTCCTGACCTTGTCATCCAAGTGAGGGGGCTCCGGCAGAGGATGAAAAAGAAATGACTTAGCAAGAAAGGAGACCCTAAATGATCATATAGAACAAGCCAACCAACTAGATATGGCAAATGGAAGAAAATCAACTCCTGTAAACTTTAAGTCATTATTCTCAGGGTCTCTTTGGGATGGAACTTTGCATCTGCCCTGACTAATATGTTTACCCATCCTCGAAAATGTCCTTTAATATCTAAAACATAAAGTGCTGGTTATTCAGTGCAACAATAGGCTTCCCAGGTAGCTCAGTGGTAAAGAAACTGCCTGCCAAGCAGGGGACAGAGGTTTTTTGATTCCCAGTCAGAAAGATCCCCTGGAGGAGGAAATGGCAAACCACTCCAGTATTCTTGCCTGGAAAATCCCATGGAGAGAGAAGCCTGGCGGGCAACAGTCCATGGGGCTGCAGAAGAGTTGGACACAGCTGAGCAACTAAACAACAACAAAACTCAGTACAGCACACAGAGAGGGACTGGGGAGTGGGCACTTCACTGGGCAGCCCTGTCTTGCATCATCCTGCATCCCCAGTCCCATTTTGAGTGATACCGAATTAATGTTCTCAGAGATCCAGCACAGAGCCAGCACATTAAAAAAAAAAAAAAGTGTCTAATTAATAGTAACCTGAAGAAGTTAAGGCCCTAAAAGAATAAAAAAAATGATGTCTTTTTTTCCCCTGTCTTTTTCAGTAAGTAAAGGAGGACACAATTTCAAGATTGCATCTTCTCTCCTTAATAGAAGGGGGAAAAATGATTCTGAACTGAATAGGGTAGAGGGACAAAGTTTGCAGGCAGTTTGAGCATATGGATTTTTCAGTGTGACCAACATGTTTCTTTCCTTTTCCTCAAGAGCAATTCCTTCTTGAACTATTCATTCATTCTAGTAGCAGCCAGAGCTGCAGCCGTGTTTTCACTTCTGATTATAAGCTAAGAGCTTTATATGGACCTATGATTAAGAATATACTTCTCTCTCCTTAATAACTGGAAAGTCTGCAGTTACATGATGTTAGGGAAAATTAATTACAATTTAGAGTCATATTGCATAGTTTTGGAAATTCTTCCACATCCATAGGCTCATTTGTTTTCATGCATGTCTTCCTCCCTCTATCCACTAGAGTTACTGTTCCAAGTGAGGAGGCCTATGGTAGTACTATTCCTCTATTTCTATTTTTATATTGATTTTTGTTAGGTCCAAAGCAAATGTTCTGTACATTTAATTGATCTTGATCCTCATAGAAACTCTGGGAAAGGTGAGCCAGATAGCAGCGTGACTATTAGACTGAAGAGGAAACTGAGGCTCAAAGAAGTAAAAGGACCTTCTTATACAAGGTCCCTTCTTGGACAATTCTTATACAAGTTGCAATTTACTTATTCCTCCCTTGTTGTTGAACTTCTCTCAGGAGAAAACAGTGAGCCAGATCAGAATCTTAACATGTCATTTCCAATTTATATCTCATATATCTAACTCCTTGTTGGGTTTCTTTAAGCTTCAAAGTATTAAAATGCCTAGGGAAGAGAAGTAGTTTTAATTACCTTATAAATTATCACATGCACTTGATTTTTACAGATGCAAGCAATAACCAAAGCACAGAATAAAGGGTAAATTCCCCCTCCATTTTTCATCCAGGTCTTCTTGGATGAAAACTAAAGTAGCACTTTCAGTTTTCAGTTCTTCTTTTAGTAGATTAGACCCCAGGCCCTGGGTTTCTCAGCCTCAGCAAAAATGTCCATGCCCTCACATGGCATAAAAATGATGAAATGCCTGATATTAAGGAATCACAATGGTGTGTGGACTGAGGCAAGAGGAGAATCCTCAGAAATCAGGTTTGTGTGACAACCCCATGATCTTTGTGTTATTCAAAGAAAGCTAATCTAATGATTAAAAGTATATATGATATTTGAGATTTTAAAAAACAGAAGTTTATTTCTTGCTCAAGTAAAGCTGATCTTGATGGTCCCAATTAGCCTTCCCCCACCCAAAGCTTGTTCTTCTAGGCTCCCTTCTCTTCTGAGGCCTCAGTGACCTCAAACAGCAGAGGGAAGAGGGGTAGAAGCAACACACATTACCTGCACTCATGTACCGAAAGCCAAACCCAGTGACTCACCCATGACCACTTGTCATGGAGCCTGGGAAATTATAGGTATCCCAGAGGAAGAGGAAGGAGGCTTGGCCCAAACTTTAACTACATGGGTGGAGGTGGGGAGGAAAATCCCTAATCCTGACTGTGATTGAATTCTTATCCAATTAGCAGAGTAGATATTGTAGCTTTATTTCATTAAATTCAAAGAAAGAAATGGAACATTTCTCATACACTTGGATTTTTGGAACATGACTCATATTTGCTACAAGCTACTGCCTTTATTTTGTAATTTATCAACCCTGGATAGCACCTGTTAGCTCCTCGCTGGGAAGGATGAAGAATTTAGTTCATCTATTCTGTCTTCCACTTTCCCTCCCTGCCTCGCTCTTCAAATTTTTTTGGTGATATTGTTATATTTGTTTCTTTTATGGCTTGAAATATGACAAACGAACTCTGTGTTCTGGAGTTTGAAATTTAACCAATATCTGTTGACTTCTTGCTATGAAATATGAGGAAACTACTTTCTTTACTATTTTTACCTCTCTTTTTCTTCTCTACCCTTCTTTTTCAGTGGTTGTTCTTTTTCAGGCTTGCTTTATTTTTTATTTAATTTAATTTATTTATTTGTGATTGGAGTATAATTACTTTATAATATTCTGTTAGTTTTTGTTGTACAACAACTTGAATCAGCTATATGTATACATATATCCCTTCCCTCCTGAGCCTCCCTTCCAAACACCCCATCTCTTCCCTGTAGGTCATTCTTGTGCTATACAACAACTTCCCATTAGCTATCTGTTTTACACATGGTAGTGTATAGACGTCAATGCTACTCTCTCATTTCATCCCACCCTCCCCTTCACCCACTGTGTCCACAAGTCCATTTTTCTTACCTGCATTTCTATTACTGCCCTGCAAATGGGTTAGTTGTTATTTTAAATTGTCAAGGTTTATGACCTTTACATTCTGTCCTATAACTCTAATATCAAGTGTACCAGCTTTTATTTACAAAATTAATGCACAAATTGAAAAACAGAAAACATTTTCGTGATTAGGTTTATGTATTATTTAATGTAGAATCATATAGTGTGGCTCCAAAGACAGCAAAGGAAATGTAATGTATGCTACTGAGGCCCTGTTAGCCTAAAGGGAAAACCTTTTCAATGTCTTTAAAGAATGCTTCTCAAATCTGAATACACACCCAGAATTTTGTTAAAGTGCATTTGGTCTCAGGTGAAGTCTAAGACTGCATTCTTAATAACCTCCTAGGTGATGCCAATAGTCCTGGCATGCATCACTCTCTGGATATCAATACCCTCTTTTCATATCTTTTTTACTTTCATCATTTCTTCTGGCTCATAGCGAACCCCTAGTGTTTTGAAATCCATTATTGTCTTCCTGTCTTGAATTTCTAATTCCACATAATCTCTGCGTTTCATTTTCAAGTCCCAACAAAAGAATATTAATCGCTTATCCAGGACTCCTTTTTCAGTTGACTATATGTTTTGAGATATGTAGGTGAAAGACTTTTGACTCTGTTAGGTTAGTACTCTGTGACCAATTCACACCCCTTTCTGAATCCATTCACTCCTATTTCCCTGCTTAGAACTCCAGAATTAACATTCCAACCCAGTTCTAATTAAACTAGTTCCAAGCAAGTGACCAGAGTTTTTGAAATATGTTCATCAATCAAGTCAACTGATTCCAAATCACCATTTCTATCAAAATATGCCTATCTGAGGCTTTATCAAAACTAAAATGTTTCCTCCTTGAAATCTGGTCATTAGACCTGACCCCTTGAAAGCATAACCCACACCCTTTCCAAAAATATATCTCATTTGCTTACCAGAAAAATCAGTTTAAAGTTGTTTTTCTCATCCCTGTGACACTAACAAATGATACAGGGGAGAAATCATCTAGTTATTTTAAAATGTTCTTCTGAAAAGGTCTATAATTTGTTCTCACTTCACAAACTACAGCATTAAGAGATATGTGATAAATAAATCCATTCTAATGAGAAATACTGTTACAAGAAGAGCACTGGGTTAATACATTTTAAAATAATGCCAAAGAGTACTCTGGATTCCACATCTTGAGATATGATTGGTCATTTTTTTTCCTTTATCCCACAAACCCTGATTACACAAAAGCAATTATGAGAAAATGTGTAATAAAACAGCAGGTGATACCTAATGGAATTCAGAAGACTGCCTAAGGGGAGAAAAAAAGAGATTCATTCATTGCTAAGCATCCCTAAACATGATACTTTAGGAAGACTAGTGAATATTAATTTTAAATATTTAGAAACTCAGAATATGTTGAATACAGATCACCCGCTTCCCCTCCATTCTCAGCTTGGGAAAAACTGAGTCAGCAACCCTCAATGCCCCAAACTTCTGCAAGGTTTAACCCCAGAAGGGCACTCAAAGCACAATTTGATTTAGAAGTGTAATTAGGAACTCTTCTTTTACTTAGCTGAGTCACCTGGTGTCTTATTGCACACTTCTACTAAAATTAAATGCATTAATTTTTTAAATTGAGTCAGGGAGAGACCCATCTGCAGTGTAATCAAGGTAAATTATATTATTGAGTGTCATAAGGCCCAAGACACAAAATAAAATAAAATAAATATGTATAAAAGACTAACAATGCCCTAGGCAAAGAGCTAGGAAACTGTTGATCATATTATTATTTTAAGCCATTACCAGCCCTAGACTACAAAGGTTGAAGCAGAGGCACAAATATTATTTTTCCTAGCAGATCATTTTCTCCAGTGAGGAAAAAAAAACATACTAAAATGAGAGCTGCTGGTTGGCTATTTGATGAGAACCTGAAATAAGTACTCAGTTTTTTAAGCTATAGTTTAAGTCTCATGGGAGTCAATCGTAAGGCTCTGCATTGTCACCAGGAGAGTGGTGGCTTCAGGAAACTTCACATCCTTGGGTCTGCTCCCCTAATGGAGCAAAGCACTCCACTCACTTGCTTCCTAAATTCTATCTCTACCATTAAAGACATCCTCCAAAATTAGAACTCATTTGGGTCCAGGGCTCACTCTTAATTTAGGAAAGTTTCATGATGATCCCCAGCTCAGAGTATTTGCTAGAGTTTGCAGGCATTCTGTTCAGAAATGGGGGACCTTACAAGTTTATGGAATTCACAAGGATCATAGGTCCCTTTCCACCTAAGAGAACATAACAGATATTTTGCAGTTTCCAACAACCTGAAAAATACTGAGGCAAAGGCAAGGATGTTGTTAAGAATGAAAAAGGACTCAAGCAGGAAAAGGAAATGATGAGCCTGAATACAACAGAGTGAAGTCTGAAGGGAAATGCAAAGAAGCATTCCTTCCCCCAAGTTCAGGCAAGTTTTCTAAGGCACAAGGAGTGGTGATGGCTAAATGCATTCAAGAGGTGTCTTCAGGGCATGGGGACGTATATATGGAATGGAAAACATATATATCAACCTTTGCTCTTCTATTGCTTCAAAATGGCTTCTTCTCCAGGTTTTGGTTTAGTGACCAGGTTATGGTTTAGTGGTGGTGGTTGGTGGTTTAGTCACTAAATCATGCTCAACTCTTGCAACTTTATAGACTGTAGTCTACCAGGCTCCTCTGTCCATGAAATTCTCCAGGCAAGAATACTGGAGTGGGTTGCCATTTCCTTCTCCAGAGGTTCTTCCCGACCCAGAAATCAAATCCAGGTCTCCTGCACTGCAGGCAGATTCCTGTAATCAGGTATATTATTAATATGTGCCTGAAGACCAACAACTTCATTTGGGATGTTAGGGAACATATTTGTAGACCCTGTGTTACTGTTTCTCATTGTCTTTTAGTCTCTAAGTCATGTCTGACTCTCTGCAACCCCATGGACTGTAGACTGCCAGGCTCCTCTGTCCATGGGGTTTAACCAGGCAAGAATGCTGAAGTGAGTGGCTATTTCCTTCTCCATTAGTGGCCTATGAGATCCCGATAAAGCAAGTAAGTTTAACTTTTACAAAATTAAGAATTCCTTGGTATATCCATGTGCCCCCAGAGATCCAGGACAGGAGTTAGCACACAATAACCTGCAGGCTAAATCCAGCCTAGTGCCTGTTTTCATAAATAAAATCATTTGGGAGCATAGCCATGGCCATCTATTTAACTGTTGCCTGACTGCTGTTATGCTACGGCACCAGAGTTTAAGCACTGCAGCAGAAACGATGTGGCCCACAATGCTTGAAGCACTTCATGACTGTCTACACAAAGTGTTCTGCTGACCCCAAGATAGGTAGCGGCCCCTCAGTCCTAAAGCAGTGCAACCGACTTTTAGGACATTGGATTTGGCCCTTCACCCCTAGTTCAGGCTTCCCTGATGCCTCAGATGATAAAGAATCTACCTGCAATGAGGGAGACCTGGGTTTGATCCCTGGGTTGGGAAGATCCCCTGGAGAAAGGAATGACAACCCGCTCCAGTATTCTTGCCTGGAGAATTCCATAAGGCTATCATCTATGCAGTAGCAAAGAGCTGGAGACAACTGAACAGCTAACACTCTAGTCCAAAGAGTGTTTGAGACACAATCGCTGATAACACTATATCTGCTCTACATAGGAAGCATGGTTGCATGAATCTTACAAGCACAGGCCCTAGAGCTGACTAGTTGTGGGTGGTTTTTTGTTTTCATTTTCATTTTATTTATTTTTGGCTTCACGGGTCTTCCTTGCTGCAGGCAGGCTTTCTCTAATTGCAGCGAGCAGGGGCTACCCTCTAGTTGTAGAGCTCAAGCTTCTCTCATTGAGGTGGCTTCTCTTGTTGTGGAGCATGGACTCAAGAGTGTGGGGGCTCAGTAGGTGCAGCACATGGGTTTAGTTGTGCTGCAGCATGCGTAATCTCTCTGGACTAGAGATTAAACCCATGTCCAGTGAGTTGGCGAGTAGATTCTTAACCCTGGACCACCAGGGAAGTCAGATTACTTGTATTTTGATCCTAGCTCTGCCACTTACTATCTGTGTGACTTTGGGCAAATTGTTTACCATTTCCATGCTTCTCTTTGCTCACCCATAGCAGACAGCCACTACCCTTGACTTCAGGTATTCACACCCTTCTATAATCCCTTCCTGTTGAATGTAGGCCAGGCCTAGTGACTTGCATCTAATGAACAGAACATGGCAAAGTGATGTGATGTCACCCCTGAAACTGGCTTACCAAGACTAAGCCTTTATGTATTGTTCCCCCCTCTTTTCTCTCTTGTTTGCTCTGACAGAAACCAGCTGCCACGTAAAAAGAAGCCATATGAGAGCTTCACATGGCAAGGAATTAAGGGAGGGCTTATTGGCCAACACCCAACAAGCATCCAAGTCTTTAGTACAATAATCTACAAAACACAAAATCCTCCCAACCACCATTTGAGTGAGTTTGGACTTTGTCAGGCCCTGTGATGACCACAGTTCCAGCTGACACCTGGAATGCTGCTTTGTGAGAGACCCTGAGTCAGAGGTCCCCAGCCACAATGTAGCTGGATTTCTAGAACACAGAAATTGTGAGATATTTAATGTTTTGTTGCTATAAGCAACTCCATTTCATGATAATTTGTTATGTAGCAGGCTACTGTTTAATATTGTTACAACAAGTAATGCATGCATACAAAGTATAAACAATTATGTCTGACAAATGTCTTACAAATGTTACCTATTATTAGGTGAAAAACTTTTTTTTCTTCCTTTATTTATATTTTCATTGCTTTAATTAATAGTTAGGACGGTGAGCTAACTACATCAATTTGGCAAGTCACTTTACCTCACTGAAATCAATATCCTCACCTATAAATATGGATAAGAAAATAATGCCAAACTCGGGATTTTCATGTGTATTTATGATGCATTAGTTTGCTAAGGCTGTCATTAAAATATCCCACAGATTAATGGCTTATTAAACAACATAAATATATTTTCTTGGACTTCCTTGGTAGCTCAGATGGTAAAGAGTCTGCCAACAATGCAAGAGATCCATATTTGATCCCTGGGGTGGGAAGGTCCCCTGGAGAAGAAAATGGCAACCCATTCCAGTACTCTTGTTGGGAAATCCCATGGACAGAGAAGCCTGGCCGGCTAGAATCTAAGGGCTTGCAAAGAGTCAGACTCGACTTAGTGATCAAACAACAACATATTTTTTCACAGTTTTGGAGGATAGAGATCCAAGACTAAGGTGTTAGCAGGTTTGGTGTCTTCCTGAGACCTCTCTCCTTGGTTTTCAGGTCAGCACCTTTTCACTGTGTCTTCAGGTAGTCATTGCTGTGTGTGTATGTATGTCTCCAGAGGCTTCCCAGGTGGCTCAGTGGTAAAAAAAAAAATTCACCTGCCAATGCAGGGGATGCAGATTCAATCCCTGGATCGGGAAGATCTCCTAGAGGAGGAAATGGCAGCCCACCCCAGTATACATGCCTGGGAAATCTCATGGACAGAAGAGCTTGGAGGGTACAGTTCATGGGGGTTGCAAAGAGTCAGACACGACTGAGCAACTGGCTGCAAACCGACATGTTTCTAGTGTCTCTGCTCTCTCTCTCTTTTTTCCTCTCTGCCCTAATCTCCTGTTATAAGAACACTAGTCGTATTGATTAGAGTTCACCCTAACATACCCATTTTAACAAATTACCTTTTTAAAGGCTTTCTCTCAAAATACAGTCACATTCTGAAGCACCTGGGTTTAGGGCTTTAACATATGAATTTGGGGTGGGGTTGGGTGGTCACAAATCAGCCTATATGAAATGGATAATCCAAAGAAATAACTTGGAAAAGAAGAAAGCCTGTAAAAGGTACAAACCGAAGTTAGCTCTTAATGGTATTCTTTCTAAGAAGTTTAATTTTGAACTATAATTTTAAGCCAAAAAGGACTGTAGAGGCCCAAAATTCAAAACCCCTTACTTTAGAGATGAAGAACAACCTACAGAATTCCATGCTAATCACAGTAGAGAAAGAGAAATGCAGGACATTTTTTAAACTTCCCTAGAAATATGCTCAATATTTTCTTTGTCTCAGCTCTGTTCTGCTGTACGTGATCATGACCCTTCAGATTTTAATTCTAGACTTCTCTGCCCAGATAAAAAAGAAGAGGGAGTGGACATCATTAATACTATGCTGCTCATTAACTATTTCAGATTTTCTGTCTTCCTGGCCACTTGTGCTGGCCAATGAGTTGTAAAAACAAAAAGCATATGTCATTTCTGAGCCAGTGTGAGATTCTCCTGCATGATGTGTAACTGTGCCACAGTTTCTGGCAATATTCAAAATAGAGCTCTCTTAAGAGACCAAGATAAATAGATCTCCTGCTTATCCTTCCATCCAAAAACCCACAATGGAACTTATACTGAATGAGAAGTTAGCCTTTTATTTTAAGACGCTGAGTTTGGTAACCAACATGTGCTTTCTGTTACCACAGCAAATTTGGTCTATTCCACTAATAAAAAGACCCATTGTTTTATGGACTACTCAAGTATTGTTCAACATGTTTCTTTGTGTACTTTTGTAAAAACAAAAAAAAAGTTTAAGCCTAATTTAAGAGACAGAGAAAAAAAAAAGTTGACAACAGTACCGTAAGCCTCACCTTAATTTGTACAATTGTTAATATTAGCATGTTCATTTTTTTTTAAATTTTCTTTACTTTATTGTGTTGGTTTTGCCGTACATTGACATGAATCCGCCATGGGTATACATATGTTCCCCCTCCAGAAGCCCCCTCCCTCCTCCCTCCCGATTCCCTCCCCCTGGGTCATCCCGGTGCACCAGACCCGAGCATCAAAACTGGGCTGGCGATTGATTTCACATATGATAATTCACATGTTTCAATGCCATTCTCCCATATCATCCCACCCTTGCCCTCTCCCACAGAGTCCACGAGACTGTTCTATACATCTGCGTTCCTTTTGCTGTCTCGCATGCAGGGTTCTCGTTACCATCTTTCTAAATTCCATATATATGCGTAGTATACTGTATTTTTGTTTTTCCTTCTGGCTTACTTCACTCTGGATAATAGGCTCCAGTTCCGTCCACCTGAGTAGAACTGAATCAAATGAATTTTTTTTTTAATGCTGAGTAATATTCTATTGTGTATATTCATTTTTTTAATTGTTTTTGCCATACATTGTCATGATATCACCATGGGTTTACATATGCTTCCCCTCCGGAACCCCCCTCCCTCTTCCCTCCCCCACCCCCCCCGGGAAATCTCGCTGCACCAGCCCCGAGCATCAATCCTGGGCTGGCGATTGACTAGACATATGAAAATTAACATGCTTCAATGCCCTTCTCCCATATCATCCCACCCTTACCCTCATCCACGAAGTCCACGAGTCTATTCTATACATCTGCGTTCCTTTTGCTGTCTCGTATGTTGGGTTCTCGTTACCGTCTTTCTAAATTCCATATATATGTGTTAATATACTGTATTGTTGTTTTTGCTTCTGGCTTACTTCACTCTGGATAATGGGCTCCAGTTTCGTCCATCTGAGTAGAATTGCTTCAAATGAATTTTTTTTTTAATGCTGAGTAATATTCCATTGTGTATATGTACCACAGCTTTCTTATCCATTCATCAGTTGATGGGCATCTAGGTTGCTTCCATGTCCTGGCTATTGTAAACAATGCAGCGATGAACATTGGGGTACGTGGCTCTTTCAATTCTGGTATCCTCGGTGTATATGCCCAGCAGTGGGATTGCCGGGTCATATGGCAGGTCTATTTGCAGCTTTTTAAGGAACCTCCACACTGTTTTCCATAGTGGCTGTACTAGTTTGCATTCCCACCAACAGTGTAAGAGGGTTCCCTTTTCTCCACATCCTCTCCAGCATTTATTGCTTGTAGACTTTTAGATGGCAGCCATTCTGACTGGTGCAAAGTGGTACCTCATTGTGGTTTTGATTTGCATTTCTCTGATAATGAGTGATGTTGAGCATCTTTTCATGTGTTTGTTAGCCATTTTTATATCTTCTTTGGAGAAATGTCTGTTAAGTTCTTTGGCCCACTTTTTAATTGGGTTGTTTATTTTTCTAGAATGGAGCTGCAGGAGTTGTTTGTATATTTTTGAGATTAATTGTTTGACTGTTGCTTCATTGGCTATTATTTTCTCCCATTCTGAGGCTGTCTTTTCACCTTGCTTATAGTTTCCTTTGTTGTGCAAAAGCTTTTAATTTTAATTAGGTCCCATTTGTTTATTCGTGTTTTTATTTCCAATATTCTGGGAGGTGGGTCATGGAGTATCCCGCTTTGGGTTATGGCAGAGAGTGTTTTGCCTATGTTATCCTCTAGGAGTTTTATAGTTCCTGGTCGTATGCTTAGATCTTTGATCCATTTTGAGTTTATCTTTGTGTATGGTGTTAGAAAGTGATCTAGTTTCATTCTTTTACAAGTGGCTGTCCAGTTTTCCCAGCACCACTTGTTAAAGAGGTTGTCTTTTCTCCATTGTATATTCTTGCCTCCTTTGTCAAAGATAAGGTGTTCATAGATGTGTGGATTTATCTCTGGGCTTTCTATTCTGTTCCATTGATCTATATTTCTGTCTTTGTGCCAGTACCATACTGTCTTAATGACTGTGGATTTGTAGTATAGCCTAAAGTCAGGTAGGTTGATTCCACCAATTCCATTCTTCTTTCTCAAGATTGCTTTGGCTATACGAGGTTTTTTGTATTTCCATACAAATTGAGAAATTATTTGTTCTAATTCTTTGAAGAAGACCTCTGGTAGCTTGATAGGAATTGCATTGAATCTATAGATTGCTTTAGGTAGTATACTCATTTTCACTATATTGATTCTTCCAATCCACGAACACAGCACATTTCTCCATCTGTTTGCGTCTTCCTTGATTTCTTTTATCAGTGTTCTATAGTTTTCTATATACAAGTCTTTTGATTCTTTAGGTAGAAATACTCCTAAGTATTTTATTCTTTTTGTTTCGATGGTGAATGGAATTGTTTCCTTAATTTCTCTTTCTGATTTCTCACTGTTAGTGTACAGGAATGCCAGGGATTTCTGTGTGTTGATTTTATATCCTGAAACTTTGCTATATTCACTGATTAGCTCTAGTAATTTTCTCATAGAGTCTTTAGGGTTTTCAATATAGAGGATCATGCCATCTGCAAACAGAGAGAGTTTTACTTCTTCTTTTCCAATCTGTATTCCTTTGATTTCTTTATCTGCTCTGATTGCTGTGGCCAAAACTTCCAAAACTATGTTGAATAGTAGTGGTGAGAGTGGGCACCCTTGTCTTGTCCCTGATTTCAGGGGGAATGCTTCCAGTTTTTCACCATTGAGGATAATGTTTGCTGTGGGTTTGTCATATATAGCTTTTATTATGTTGAGGTATGTTCCTTCTATTCCTACTTTTTGGAGGGTTTTTATCATAAATGGATGTTGAATTTTGTCAAAGGCTTTCTCTGCATCTATTGAGATAATCATGTGATTTTTATTTTTCAATTTGTTAATGTGGTGTATTACATTGATCGATTTACGAATATTGAAGAATCCTTGCATCCCTGGGATAAAGCCTACTTGATCATGATGTATGATCTTTTTGATGTGTTGTTGGATTCTATTTGCTAGAATTTTGTTGAGGATTTTTGCGTCTAAGTTCATCAGTGATATTGGCCTGTAGTTTTCTTTTTTTGTGGCATCTTTGCCAGGTTTTGGAATTAGGGTGATGGAGGCCTCATAGAATGAGTTTGGAAGTTTACCTTCGTCTGCAATTTTCTGGAAGAGTTTGAGTAGAATAGGTGTTAGCTCTTCTCTAAATTTTTGGTAGAATTCAGCTGTGAAGCCATCTGGTCCTGGGCTTTTGTTTTTTGGAAGATTTCTGATTACAGTTTCAATTTCCGTGCTTGTGATGGGTCTATTAATATTATCTATCTCTTCCTGGTTTAGTCTTGGAAAGTTATACTTTTCTAGGAATTTGTCCATTTCATCCAAATTGTCCAGTTTATTTGCATATAGTTGCTGATAATAGTCTCTTATGATCCTTTGTATTTCTGTGTTTTCTGTTGTGATCTCTCCGTTTTCATTTCTAATTCTGTTGATTTGGTTCTTCTCCCTTTGTTTCTTGATGAGTCTGGCTAATGGTTTGTCAATTTTATTTATCTTCTCAAAGAACCAGCTTTTGGCTTGGTTGATTTTTGCTATGGTCACTTTTGTTTCCTTTGCATTTATTTCTGCCCTGATCTTTAAGATTTCTTTCCTTCTACTAGACCTGGGCTTCTGCATCTCTTCCCTTTCTAGTTGCTTTAGGTGTAAAGTAAGGGTATTTATTTGACTTTTTTCTTGTTTCCTGAGGTGAGCTTGTATTGCTATGAACTTTCCCCTTAGCATTGCTTTCACAGTGTCCCATAGGTTTTGGGCTGTTGTGTTTTCATTTTCATTCGTTTCCATGCATAACTGAATTTCATTTTTAATTTCTTCTGCGATTTGTTGGTTATTCAGCAGTGTGTTGTTGAGCCTCCATATGTTGGAAGTTTTGATAGGTTTTCTCCTGTAGTTGATATCTAATCTCACTGCATTGTGGTCAGAAAAGATGCTTGGGATGATTTCAATATTTTTGAATTTATCAAGGTTAGATTTATGGCCCAGGATGTGATCTATCCTGGAGAAGGTCCCATGTGCACTTGAGAAAAAGGTGAAATTCCTTGTTTTGGGGTGGAATGACCTATAGATATCAATTAGGTCTAGTTGGTCTATTCTATCATTTAAAGTTTGAATTTCCTTGTTACTTTTCTGTCTAGTTGATCTGTCCATTGGTGTGAGTGGTGTATTAAAGTCTCCCACTATTATTGTGTTGTTGTTGATTTCCCCTTTCATACTTGTTAGCATTTGCCTTACATATTGTGGAGCTCCTATGTTGGGTGCATAAATATTTATAATTGTTATTTCTTCTTCTTGGATTGATCCTTTAATCATTATGTAATGTCCATCTTTATCTCTTTTCACTGCCTTTATTTTATAGTCTACTTTATCTGATATGAGTATTGCCACTCCTGCTTTCTTTTGGTCTTTATTTGCATGGAATATTTTTTTCCAGCCTTTAACTTTCAGTCTATATGTGTCCCTAGGTTTGAGGTGGGTCTCTTGTAGACAACATATATAGGGGTCTTGTTTCTGTATCCAATCGGCCAATCTTTGTCTTTTGGTTGGGGCATTCAGCCCGTTTACATTTAAGATAATTATTGATAAGTATGATCCCGCTGCCATTTATTTTATTGTTTTGGGTTCCAGATTATCTATCCTATCCGTGTTTCCTATCTAGGCAAGTTCCTTTAGCATTCGTTGGAGGGCTGGTTTGGTGTTGCTGAATTCTTTCAGTTTCTGCTTGTCTGAGAAAATTTTGAATTCTCCTTCAAATTTGAATGAGATCCTTGCTGGGTACAGTAGTCGGGGTTGTAGATTGTTTTCTTCCATGACTTTAAGTATGTTTTGCCATTCCCTTCTGGCCTGAAGCGTTTCTGTTGAGAGATCAGCTGTTATCCTTATGGGATTCCCCTTGTGAGTTATTTTTTGCTTCTCCCTTGCTGCTTTTAATATTTGGTCTTTGTATTTGATATTTGCTAATTTGATTAATATGTGTCTTGGGGTGTCCCGCTTGGGGTTCATTCTATTTGGAACTCTCTGTGTTTCTTGGACCTGAGTGGCTATTTGCTTCCCCAATTTAGGGAAGTTTTCTACAATTATCTCTTCAAGAATTTTCTGATGGTCTTTCTTTTTGTCTTCTTCTTCTGGGACTCCTATGATTCGAATATTGGTGCGTTTAATATTGTCCCAGAGGTCTCTAAGATTGTCCTCATTTCTTTTAATTCTTTTTTCATTTTTCCTTTCTGTTTCATTTATTTCTGCCATTCTGTCTTCTACCTCACTTATTCTGTCTTCTATCTCTGTTATTCTACTGTTGGTTCCCTCCAGGGTGTTTTTGATCTCATTTATTGCATTATTTATTGTATTTTGACTCTTTTTCATTTCTTCTAACTCCTTGTTAAAGCTTACCTGCATCTTCTCAATCCTTGCCTGCAGGTTATTGAGCTGCAACTCCAACTTATTTTCCAGGTTTTGGATCATTTTCACTATCATTATTCGGAATTCTTTGTCAGGTAGACTTCCTATCTCTTCGTCTTTTGTTTGGTCTAGGGGGTATTTATCCTGTTCCTTTACTTGCTGGGTATTTCTCTGCCTTTTCATCTTGTTTATCTTGCTGTGTTGTCCCTTTATTGTGGGGATTCCTCTCTATGGGAGGGGTTGGATGTGTTGTTTGTCGAAGTTTCCTGGATGGGAAGGCTTGTGTGGTTTTCTGGTGGGTGAGTCTAGGTTTCCTCACTGTTACTAGCAAGAGATAAGAATGGGGAGAAAGCAGTCAAGCCAATGATCTCGCTCCCAGGTAGCAGTGGGTACTGGAGCTTGGATCTTAAAAGGTACAAAGTTGATACCAAGTACTAATGAGCAAAGATTAAAAATCTAGAGTAAAGACTGGGTTCTCAAAAATACTTTAAAAAAAAAAAGGAAAATAAAAATAAAGGAAAAAAAAGAAAAAAGAAAAAAAATAGCAAGGTCATAGGGGACTTAAAAATTCTAAAAAAAAAAAGAAAAGAAAAAAAGTAGAAGAAAAAAAATATATATATATAT
>ML662436.1:24260210-24319818 GCA_007570785.1 Antilocapra americana
AGAAAAAAAGTAGAAGAAAAAAATATATATATATAAAAGTTTTAAAAATTTAAAAGATGTTCCTAGTACAGTTATAACGAAGGCTTTCTCTGGTGCTGGTGCATTCGGTGAAGGGAAGGGTCTGTAGATTTTCAGATGATTCCCTGGTCCGGCTTCTCCTTCTCCTCACAGTCTATAGACTCCTTTCTGTGCAGTCAGCGCCACCTACAGGGCTTTAATTTGCTCCTCCTGTCAGTTTCAAAGCTGTTCGCTCCGCTTGCCTCAGCGTCCTCTGATTGCTGGTCTTTTAAGTGTCTATTCAGCGCTTTGGAGTTTGCCCTGCTCCTGGTGAGAGGGCTTCCCCCGCCCCCTCTGCTCAGGCTCTCTGTCCTCCGCCCAGCACAGTTGGGGAGTGGGGCTTCTCCCCTCCTCCGGCCCAGCCGCTCGGTTTTCTCAGCGTGCAGCTAAGCAGGCCTTCTTGGTCGGGCTTGTCCTTCTCACAGTCTGCAGTCTCCTTTCTATGCAGTCTGTGCTACCGGCAGCACAGTTGGGGAGTGGGGCTTCTCCTCTCCCCCGGCCCGGCCTCTCTGTTTTCTCAGCGTGCAGCTGAGCACTCCTTCTAAGGTGTATACAGCACCGATCCGTCCAGAATCCCCAGAAGTCTTGGTTAGCCTCCCCGGGGCTGGGTTATGCCCACTGCTCTCAGGCGGGGGCTGGGCCGGTCCGAAGCCCGCAGCTGCCCAGCCTCTCTGTTGACTCCTCACCGCCCTTTGTTTTGTGCAGGGGCCTGGGGGGAGGGGGGTGCTTTTCCTGGGAGGTTAGGTCCCTCGGGCTGCTCCGTTCCCTGAGCCCGCGGCCCGCCCCTCCCTGAGCAGGAGCAGTCCGCTTCAGCCAGTGGGGGGTGGGGCGCCCTGCCGCTGGCTGTGCCTTGTAGCCAGAGACGAACCTTGCAGGGCTTAGCTATTAATCTGCTTTTGCTCTCAGCTATATTGCTCTCCAAGATCCACCGCAGATCTGCCAGAGAGAATGCTCCCTGGTATTTGGAAACCTTTCTCCTCTTTTTTTTTTTTTTCCTCTTTATTCCAGACTCCCCTTCCCCAGCTCTTTGTCTCTCCCTCTACTTTTTTTTTTCTTTTCTTTCTTTTTTCCTACCTCCTCACGTAGGCAATGGGTCACCCCTCCAGATGCCCGATGTCCTCTGCCAGCATTCAGTTCCTGTTTTTTGGAGTTTGCTTGGCCTTTAAAAGTTCTTTTGGTATATTTATTGGGGGGGAGAGAGTGTTCTCCCCGTCCTATTCCTCTGCCATCTTAGTTCCCCCTCCTGTGTATATTCATTTTTAATAATTACCACAATGCTACTTTCATCTGTAAGAGAATTTTGTTCTCTTATTAACACTCCTTTCTGATTCCAAAAGTAAAATATGTTTATTGAAGAAAATATGAAAATTCAAAAGACATAAATAGAAATTTTAAAGCATTCATAATCCCCAAACTCAGAAATAGTCACTATTAGTTTTGCGAATATACTTCCTGTCTTTAAATTGGGAACCAAATTTTCTGTTTAGTTTCCTAATCTTTTACTTTATCTAAAAATGTATTGTCAATAATCCCCCTTTTCATTTAATATTCTTTCCACCATTTTAATGGCTGAATATTATTCCATCACATGGCTGCATAAAGAATTGTTTAATAACACCTTAGAGTTGAATTGCCTCTAATAATTTTCTACAAAATCAACATTTTCCTAAATTTAAAATAATTTTCTCAAGTCCAGTTTGTAAAATTTGAAACCTTTTGATCTATTTTTACCAAACTGCACTTTAGCCATTTAAGTACGTTTCACAATCCATCCAGCAGTATATGAGAGTATTTCTTTCTTATATGCTCTTCAACACTAGAAATTCATCAATATTGTCTCAAACATGAAAATCAGTTTCAAATTTCTTTAATTAAATGTTGAATGCCTTTCATACCACACCATAAAAAATATCTTTTTTCTAGATCTTCTATTGTTTCATTTGTTAATATTTCTTTAGATAAGCCAACAAGGCTTTGGTTTGGTTTGGTTTTTTGTTTTTATTTAGTGTATAATGTGAAAGACATATATAACTTAGCTGCCAAATAGCCATTTTTTCTAAAACATCTATGAAATAAACTATCCACAGTCTCTATAAACTTAGATTTATTTCTTGGCTTTTATCAGTCATGTAGTATTTTAATTACTAAAACTTTTATAGTATTTTCTTAAGATCTAAAAAATGCATACATACACCTCAAGGATAATCATTGTTTTTCTATCTCAAATTCATCTTTCAGTTCTTCAGATTGTTTTAATTTCTGTTCTCCTCTAGTGTTGCTCACAAGAGGTGAGAAGATAAAGGCTTAGGGCTTTTATGTTAGGAGTAACCCTGGAGCAGGTGCAAGAACTATCAGTGGAGGAGGCTTTAGACAAGTTCCACAGAGCAGCTGACAGCATGATCATCGCTATGAGACAGAGTTTCTTCTTCCCAAATGAGGTTTCATTCTTTCAGTCTGAAAAATATTTATTTAGTTCCTTAATGTGCCTGTGCAGTGGATAGGATGCCATCCCTGGCATTTCCACAAGAGAGTGGGAGAAACAGACAAAGAGGCAATCGCTACATATTGAGATCAACTGCTACAACAAAGGGGAGCACAGGACTTCCTGAGACCAGGTCCCCTGACAAGCAAAAAGACTGACTTAGACTAACCACAAGTAAGCAGGCCACGCTATGGGAAGCCACAAACAAAAGTATTGAAAGTCTCTGTCCTTTCCACAGAAGAGTCAGGATTTTTCATCCACTAGTCCCACAACAGGGCAGCAGGTCTAGACTCTAGGTGATGCCAATAGCATACTATACCAATCTGCTTTTGCCACTGATTTTATTAGGCATGCACCACTACAAAATATAAATACTAAATAATTTACTTAAAGCCCTTTTTTCCACTGAAAATACCATGCATGATTAATTTTGTCCTTGATAGTGAGATGCAAGCTGAATTGTTTCTGTCTAATTGGCAGTTCCTTTCAACAACTTATTTCCATTAGTAAGCACTTGTCATTGCTTTTCTTGATGCAAAGTAAACATCATAATGATTCCAAATATTTTTAGGAATAAGATAAGATTTGCTGCCTCTGAGTCCAAAGAGAGGCAATTTCATAGACAATCCCTTGGGGAATATGAACTAGGACCTTGCCATTCATAAAGTGGTCAGCTTCCCTCAGTAGCTTGTTAGAAATACAGAAACTGAGACACTGTACCAGACCTACAATAACAGAACCTTTAACAAAAAAATCCCTTGATGGTGTGCACATTGAATATGAGAAGTTCTGACCCAGAAGGCATAGGAAAAACTCATGGCCCCAAATATCTTTCTTCTCTCACTATTCCATCACAACAGATTAGTAGCTTAGCCACTGACCTGAAATATTCAACACAGAGAAAGGATACAACCAAAAAATGAAGATACCCACTCTCAGTTTTACCATTGGAGCTGTCCTTGAAGATCCAGCAGTCCACTGTTGTCAGCTAGTCCACCCAGGGAAGCGATGAACCCAGGTCTGGTGTTTTTTAATTTGGAAAATAAAATATCTAATATTAGATATTTTCTAATAGTTTTTGGATTCTTCCACATAATGTAGAACTTCCCAGCTATGAAAAAATATTATAGTAGATGATATGCAGTAAATGGCTATCACATTGCAGTAGGATACTTTGTTAGAAACATTCTTGCTTTCCACTCATGTCTGTAGAATTCTTAAATTTTAAAGCTGAAAGAGACCTCAGAAGTATTCTGATCTGAACTCCACCTTCCATTAACTATTTATCCAGTCTTTGCTGAGCATCTATATGATGGGGAGCTCACTACCTAGGCAAGGTGGCCCATTCATTTTAGGAAAGTGTGCCTGGATAGAGAGCACTTTCCTCCTCTTGTTTAGTGTGTCTCTCTATAGATCCTTTCCCATGAGCTGGTGTTCTAGTCTTTGGAATCCATGAATAACTTAACCTCTTCTTCCACAAGCCAGTCCTTCAAATAGCTGAAGCCACTCACTATGCCTTATCTTCTGATAACTCAGCTTCCAGATATGTTATAAGCTGTAAGAGGAAAATCAACTACAATTAGAATCAACAATAATTTCTTATGGTTTGCAAGTCTCTGGTCTGGCGAATTTCCCCCGATTATATTTCAGTTTCTATCCAACAGGATCCATGTGTTAATACTCACATTCATTTATTCAGCAAATATTTACTGAGCAATTGCATGCTTACTGGCAGTCAGGTGCTGTGTCAGGCACTAGAGATACAGCAATGAATGTAATCAAGAAAATTGTAACTCTCATGGAGCTTACATTCTAGTTGTGGGAGATAGCAACAAAAAAATATATATATAACAACTGTAGGAGTGTTACACTAGAGAACAATGTGTTAAGGTGGCACTGATGGTAAAGAACCCGCCTGCCAATGCAGGAGACGTAAGAGACATGGGTTTGATCCCTGGGTTGGGGAGATACCCTGGAGGAGAGCATGGCAACCCACTCCAGTATTCTTGCCTGGATAATCCCATAGACAGAGGAGCCTGGAGTGTTTCAGATCATAGGGTTGCAATGAGTCCGACATGACTGAAGCAACTTAGCATGCACGCATAAGAAATGGTAATTGCTATGTAAAAAAACTAAAGCTGTGTAGGAGGGATAGAGAATTGCTATTTTATACAGGATAGCCAGAAAAGCCAATATTTGAGCAGAGACCATAAGGAAGTGAGAAAGTAAACCATATGGTATGGAAAAGAGCATTCCCAGAGAGAGGAAACAGCAAGGCAAGCCTCTGAGAGAGGAGTGCGCTTGGTGTGGTCATGGAACAGTAAAACAGCCAGTACAGCTGGAGCTGAGAGACTACAAAGGTGAGGAGCCAGGGGCTGGTTACAGAGATTTAGAAACATCGGAAAGACTTGGCTTTTTTTTTCCTTTTTGCAGTATAAATCCAGTGATTTAAGCAAATGAATGACATGATCTGATTTAGCGTTAGATGGACCCCTCTGGTTGCTGTGCAGAGAATAACCCGGCAAGGTGAGGAGGCCAGTCAGCGAAGAAAACAAAGAGAATAAAAAGGCAACCTATGGAATAAGTAAAAATATTTTCAAACAGTATATCTCATAAGAGGTCAATCTTCAAAATATAAAAGGAACTCTTAAAACCATAGCAAAAAAAATGTCAAATAACACAATGAAGAAATGGGCAAAGGGCATGAATATGCATTTCTCTAAAGAATACATAGAAATGGCCAACAGGTTTATGTAAAGATGCTCAACATTACTAATTATTGGGGAAATAAAAGTCAAAACCACAATGAGATGTCATCTCACAACTGTCAGGATGACCATTATATATATGGCAAGTGCTGGCAAGAATGTGAAGAAATTGGAACACTTGTGCACTGTTAGTGGTAATAGTAAATTGATGCAGTAGCTACATAAAACAGTACGGATTGTCCTTTAAAAGCTGAAAATAGAACAACCATTCAGTGACTGAGTCTTGCCCAACTCCTTTTTGACCCTGTGGGCTGTAGGCTGCCAGGCTCCCCTGTCTACGGATGTCTCAGGTGGATTACTGGAGTGGATTGCCATTCCCTTCTCCACGGGAGCTTTCCAGATTAGGTATCAAGTCAATGTCTCCTGCATTGGCAGGAGGATTTTTTAACCACTGAACCACTAGAGACACCAAGAACAACCACATGATCCAGGAATCCCACTTCTAGGTATTTAGCACAAAAAACTGAAAACAGAATCTAGAAGTGTTTGTATTCCCAAGTTCAGTGCAGCAGTGATTATAATAACCAAGATTTAGCCACAACCTAAATGTTCATTGTCAGTTGAATGGATAAAGAAATTGTGTGTATGGACAATGGAATATTATTCAGTTTGAGAAAAGGGAGAGAATTCCGACACATGTTACAACGCAGAAACACCCTGAGGACATTGTGCTCAGTGAAATGCGTCAGCCATAGAAGGACACATACCTCACGTGTGCCGTGCTGTGCTTAGTCCCTCAGGCGTGTCTGACTCTGCAACCCCAGGGACTGTAGCCTGCCAGGCTCCTCTGTCCATGGGCATTCTCCAGGGAAGAACTCTAGCGTGGGTTGCCATGCTCTCCTCCAGGGGATCTTCCCAACCCAGGGACTGAACCCAGGTCTCCTGCATGCAGGTAGATTCTTTACCATCTCAGCCATCAGGGAATCCCACGGTTCTACTTATATGACGTATCTAAAGTGGTCAAACTCATAGAAGCAGAAAGTAGAAAGGTCGTCACAAGGGGCTGAAGGGAGGGGGGACTGGGGACTTGGTATTCGGTGGGCATAGAGTTTAATGATGTAAGATGAAAAAGTTCTATAGATGCTGTCCAATAATATTCATATAGTTAACAATACTATACACTTGAAATTTTGATAGAGCAGATCTCACACTGTGTGTAAAAACGAAAAGTAAAGCAAAATGTGCCAGTAATAGTCATGAACATATATGCATTAAATATAAATTTATTAATATGAATTTTCCTTTATAAAATTGGATAAACCATTTTGGATTAAGCTTGTGCCATCGATCTAGAATGCTTGTTCCTTTCTTCTAGTTTTATTATTCACAACCTTCATAACCATGAGCAAGTCTCTTACCTTCTCTGAGCCTCAGTTTCCTCAGTAAAATTATTAAAATAAATTAACTCTAAAGTTCATCCCATGTCTGTGGGTCTATGAGTGCCAAAGCGGAAGGGGGGATAAATTAAGAATTGGGATTAACATAAATTCACTACTATATATAAGAGAGAAAACCAACAATCACCTACTGTACCACACAGGAAGCTATATTAAATATTTTATAGTAACCAATAAGAGAAAAGAATCTGAAAAAATATATTATGTGTATGTATGTGTGTGTGTGTGTGTGTGTGTGTGTGTGTGTGTATGTATAACTGATTCACTGTGCTGTGCACCTCACAAGATTATAAACTGTACTTCAATTTAAAAGAATTATAATAGAGTTCATCCTACCTTAAAGTCTAACAATTCTGAGTTTCTTATTTATTCAGTAAAATCTTAGTGATAAAAGCCATAGTAATCAACTAACTAATTTTATTTTTTTTATTAGTTTTGCCATACAATGACATGATATCACCATGGGTTTACATATGCTCCCCCTCCAGGACGTCCCTCCCTCCTCCCTCCTCCCAGGAAATCTCGTTGCACCAGCCCCGAGCATCAGTCCTGGGCTGGCGATTGATTAGACATATGGTAATTAACATGTTTCAATGCCATTCTCCCATATCATCCCACCCTTTCCCTCATCCACAGAGTCCACAAGTCTATTCTATACATCTGCTTTCCTTTTGCTGTCTCGCATGCTGGGTTCTCGTTACCGTCTTTCTAAATTCCATATATATGCGTTAATATACTGTGTTGTTTTTGATTCTGGCTTACTTCACTCTGGATAATGGGCTCCAGTTTCGTCCATCTGAGTAGAACTGCTTCAAATGAATTTTTTTTAATGCTGAGTAATATTCCATTGTGTATATGTACCACAGCTTTCTTATCCATTCGTCAGTTGATGGGCATCTAGGTTGCTTCCATGTCCTGGCTATTGTAAACAATGCAGCGATGAACATTGGGGTACGTGGCTCTTTCAATTCTGGTATCCTCGGTGTATATGCCCAGCAGTGGGATTGCTGGGTCATATGGCAGGTCTATTTGCAGTTTTTTAAGGAACCTCCACACTGTTTTCCATAGTGGCTGTACTAGTTTGCATTCCCACCAACAGTGTAAGAGGGTTCCCTTTTCTCTATATCCTCTCCAGCATTTATTGCTTGTAGATTTTTGGATTGCAGCCATTCTGACTGGTGTAAAGTGGTGCCTCATTGTGGTTTTGATTTGCATTTCTCTGATAATGAGTGATGTTGAGCATCTTTTCATGTGTTTGTTAGCCATTTTTATATCTTCTTTGGAGAAATGTCTGTTAAGTTCTTTGGCCCACTTTTTGATTGGGTCATTTATTTTCCTAGAATGGAGCTGCAAGAGTTGCTTGTATATTTTTGAGATTAATTGTTTGTCCGTTGCTTCATTGGCTATTATTTTCTCCCATTCTGAAGGCTGTCTTTTCACCTTGCTTATAGTTTCCTTTGTTGTGCAGAAGCTTTTAATTTTAATTAGGTTCCATTTGTTTATTTGTGCTTTTATTTCCAATATTCTGGGAGGTGGGTCATGTAGGATCCCGCTTTGGTTTATGTCAGAGAGTATTTTGCCTATGTTATCCTCTAAGAGTTTTATAGTTTCTGGTCTTATGCTTAGATCTTTGATCCATTTTGAGTTTATCTTTGTGTATGGTGTTAGAAAGTGTTCTAGTTTCATTCTTTTACAAGTGGCTGTCCAGTTTTCCCAGCACCACTTGTTAAAGAGGTTGTCTTTTCTCCATTGTATATTCTTGCCTCCTTTGTCAAAGATAAGGTGTTCATAGATGTGTGGATTTATCTCTGGGCTTTCTATTTTGTTCCATTGATCTCTATTTCTGTCTTTGTGCCAGTACCATACTGCCTTAATGACTGTGGATTTGTAGTATAGCCTAAAGTCAGATAGGTTGATTCCTCCAGTTCCATTTTCATGGAGGCAATTTCTTTCTTATCCTATTCTCCTGTGCTAAACAAGTGCCTCAAGAAAAATGGTTGACAGAAACTGATGAACCTGTCCCACCCTGAGTCATATGATGTAATTGTCAATAATCCTAATTCTGGATTAGTTTGCTTGTCCATAATTATAGCTGCAATCAAATACTTTAAGTGTTAACATTAGCTGGGAGTTGCCAAGTTCCCTCCCTATCTTAGGGAAACAGAACTGTGAGTACATTTCAAAGCAAGGTTTGCTGCTTTTTTGCCTGGAACACTTTTTAACTGGGTATCATTTGGAAATTTCTAAATCCCATTTTGGAGCTTCTGGTCACTGCATTTCTTAGTGAAGCTCGAAAAGCTGGTTATGAGGCACGTCTAAACTGTGCAAATGTCAAAACAAAAATTACTATCATCCCTGATTTCTTCACAAAATGAAAAAGAGGCATCATCTTGACCCTTTTTTAATGTATAGTGACAGAAATCAAAGATGGCAAAGCTGCAAGAGAAAGCATTCATGAATTTGGGATGGAAATTGCACTTCTAATTTAAACTTTTCCATCTAGTTAGCCGGGTTTAAAATCATTGGTATTTTCCAGAAACCCACAGACTATGTAAACGTGCAATTTGAGTATATTCACCCAAGTGCTTGACTAGAAACCTTAGTCATCTTTACCTTCCACCCTCTCCTCCCCACCCACACCTAGTGAGTCAACAAACTCTACCCTTTACCTCTCTAGTGATTTGGAAATCTACTCCTCTGCCTCCCACCCCCATTCTGCTGAAAAGGCAATTAAGAATCTCAGTACTTCTTAAATAGGTAAGTGGTTGGCTTGACCCCAGGCCTTCTCCACCTCCAAACTCTCCTCCACAAAGATACAAGAGATGGTTTTAACAAAGCACAAATTGGAGCCTGTTCTATTACTTAAAAATACAAGATGGCTCTCCATGGTACAAAATAATCTAAAACCTTAACTTGGTATTTTCTATCTCTTTAGTTCACTACTCAAACTTTCCCCTCATGCCTTCCAGGCTTCTAGACCTTAATTATCTCTCAACCTCTAGAACCCTCAATGGTCCATGATGTTGCAAATATTCCACTCGTTAGCTCTTTTCCAGGAACTCCAACTTTATACACTGATATCCTACTCATTCTTGAATATGAAATTCAACCGTTATTTCCTATGAAACCTTCCCCAACCCTTTCAGAACAGCTCTTTCCAACATGCTTCTCTAGAACAATTCATTCCTTCATTTTTTTTTTCATTCACTAAATCTAAGAAACAATTAAGTTCTGGGGATATGGCCCTTAATAGCATAATCATGGCTTTCTTGTGGATTGTTTCTACCATATGTTGTTGCTGAGTCGCCATATGTATGCCAGCCAATTATCTTTTTGACTGTATCTTTAAATTGTATTTTATTGAAATATAGTTGATTTACAATGCGTTAATTTCTGCTGTACAGCAAAGAGATTCATATATATATATATATATATATATATATATATATAGACTGTAGCCCACCAGTCTCCTCTGTCCATGGGATTCTTCAGGCAAGAGTACTGGAGTGGATTACTATACCCTCCTCCAGGGGATCTTCCTGACCCAGGGATTGAAACTGCAACTCCTGCATCACAGACAGATTCTTTACCACTGAGCCATATACATCCTTTTTCATATTCTTTCCTATTATGGTTTATCATAAGATATTAAATATAGCTCCCTGTGCTATACAGTGGGCTTCCCTGGTGGATGAAATGTAAAGAATCTGATCCCTGGGTCAGGAAGATTCCCTGGAGGAGGGCATGACAACACACTCCAGTATCTTTGCCAGGAGAATTCCATGGACAGAGGAGCTTGGCAGGCTACAGTCCATGGGGTCACAAAGAGCTGGACATGACTGAGCGACTAACGCACTTTTCATACTGTAGGACCTTGTTGCTTATCCATTCTCTATACATAATAGTTTGCATCTGCTAATCCCAAACTCCCAAACCATCCCTCCCCCCACCCCCTCCCCTTTGACAACCACAAGTTTATTCTCCATCTCTGTGAGTTTGTTTCCTAGTAAATTCATTTGTGTTACATTTTAGATGCCCCATATAAATGATATCATATGGTATTTGTCTTTCTCTTTCCAACTTACTTCATTTAGTATGATAACCTCTAGGTCCACCCCTGTTGTTTCAAATGGCATTGCTTCATTCTTTTTTTATAGCTGAGTCATCTTCTTTACCCTCTCCTTTCACCTGTCGATGGACATTTAGGTTGTTTCCATATATGGCTATTGTGAATAATACTACTATGAATATAGGGGTGCAAGTATTTTTTTAAATTAGAGTATTGCCTGGAAATACACCCAAGAGTGAGATAGGTGAATCATGCGGCAACTCTATTTTCTCTTTTTGAGGAACCACCATACTGCTTTCCATAGTACTCATATTTTAATTGGTGTTCTGTTTCTTTCCTTGGACTACTAACTCCTGAGAAGGGGATTACGTTTCATTCAGTTTCCAGCGCAGTGAGCAAGTCTCAGCTAAAATCTATTGAATCTTATTTAAATTAAATTGCCTCATTACTTGATTATATATATATGTATTTGTGTAAAGATATATTTGTACTCAAACCAAGTAGCTTATAAGACCTTGTAATTTAGAAGCCATACACTGTCCTAAACATCCCCCTTGTGCCCCTGTCTATCTTAAAACCAGACACTAGCATAAACAGCTCATGAAATTTATCGAAGATAATGTACAGGAAGCACTTGCTACAGTGACTAGCATTGAAAAAGTGCTAAATCAACACAAACTCCTTTTCAGCTTAATTGGAGTAGACTTTAATTCTTCTGATTGATAATAAGCTAGTATTTGTTTAAACTTGATGGACTTTTCCAATAAGAATATCCAACAAAGCAAGAATTTCCTGCAGATCCATCTCATCCAATGGCTACCATTCAATTAGTAATATCAAAGGTGCTCACAAGCACTTGTAGAATGGTGAATGTTTAAATTCCGGGTCTTCATATGAGACCTGGTAAGCAGGGACTGGGTGATGCAAGACCGGGATTCTAGAACCAGCTCTGACATGAACTAAATTCTGAAAAATCACCTTATTTCTTTCGATATTCTTATCTGTTGAAAACGGGGATATTAATACCACTTTTCCCTCCCTTGCAGAGTTCTGTGGATAAAAGTATACTATCTGTGAAATTACCCTGGAAAAAAAAGGTAAAGACTTATCAAATGTGAGGTGGTATTTGTAATAGTGAGGACTTACAGCACATTCTTATGACAGGACCATCTCTCAGGGATGTCCCCAAGCAAACACGAGGCTGCTCTGCAAATTGATACACGTATGGTCAGGGATTTAGTGGGAAGAGATAATAAATCCTTCTCGAGTCCTCTTGGGGCAGATAAGGAACAAGTACAGCCAACCCTCAGTGACCTGTGATAACAAGGCTGGGGATAATATGGATAAACGGATTTCACAGATTATCCAAAAATATAACTTTCACCATTTACAACCTCTAAACTTTTGCAGAAATTCCTTAAAAGAAGCCAAATTACTTTAACCTGGACTCATAACATGTGAGTTTCACTGCCAGTTCCTACCTCTATCTGTGCCCAGACACAACTGAAAAACAAAGACCAACCAGTGGAAACATTGGCGGTGGTTCAGTCACTAGTTGTGCCTGGCTCTTCCGACCCCATAGACTGCAACCCCCCATGTTCCTCTGTCCATGGGATTCCCAGGCAAGAACACTTGAGTGGATTCCCATTTCATTCTCCAGGGGATCTTCTTGGTCCAGGAATTGAACCTGGGTCTCCTGCATTGGCAGGCAGATTCTTTACCTACCAAACCACCAGGAAAGCCCTGAGCAGCTGCCATAAAAATTGCTGGTCTATCCAAGAAAGCTCAGCACATTTTGTTCCCAGAGACCTATGAGGTAGTTGTCCTATCTATATTTTCCTGGGGCAAGGGAGAAGCAACTGGGACCAGCAAACCCAAAAAATCCTGCTAGTGACCTCAAATCGTGGTAATTTCCCCAAGTCATTTGAAGGAACTTGTCCTTTCAACTGATCCTTCCCAAAGCAGCAATGAAATCAGGTCTTGGATAGTTCCTCGTCTGGAACTATTCTATAGATGTCTCCAAAGGTATGATAGGAAATGGCTTAGAAATAAATAAATCTGTTATTTGAATTATTTAACAGTTCTCTCCCTGATATTCCCAATGAGAGAGTGGCCTTCCTGTCACTTCTCATTATGATAGATTTTCTTTCCCTTCTTTTTGCCATCTTTTCTGCAATATTGCCAAGATGATTCAAAAATGTCGTGAAAAACTCCAAAGGAAGAACCATCTGCAAAACAGCAGCCCTGTAGGTTCTACAAGACTTCCTCTTATCAAATAACTCAAGATCAAAATCTGGGCAAGTTAAAAAACAGAAAATCTCTGATAGCCTCTTCTGGGAATTAGAGTAACAATGAAAAAATAGATTAATGATATTCCTGCTTCAAGGGGCTTGTATCCACTCATTCACTGATTCAACAAATGTTTGTTGAGTATCTGCTCCATGTCAGATAGTTCACAACAGAATGCTTAGGATCTGTCTGTCCAATTTCTAGAATGCCATCAATAATTGCAATGTGTGATTCCCCTCCAGCTCTGTCCATTTTGCATTATGTCAGTGAAATAAGTAACTGACACCTTGAAGAGAGCACAAGCTAGGTGACCAGCCATCCTTGTAAGTCCAGGACTATGAAGATTCTAGTACACAAGACTTTCCATTTTAAAACTGGGAAAGTCCTGAGCAAACACGAATAAATTGGCCCCTCTAGCACAAGACCCAGAACCAGTTTCAAATCTCTGGCTAATGGTTAGGTTTGATCTTTGGCAATCTTTGTGTGAGCTTTGAAAAAAATTTTTTTAATCTTTAGACCTCAGCTTCCACTTCTGTAGAATAAAGTTGCAAGACTAGAGTATCTCTAAGGATTACCTTCCAAGCTTAATAGTCTAAGAGTGAATTTAACATCTTTTTAGGATTAAAATGGATCTCAGAGTGCTACAAAGCTATAGGAAGCTCCCTGCAAATCTCTGTCCACCAGTGAAGATAACCGCAAGTTGAAATACTGTTGAATTCCCAACAATTAGAAGCATCAAACCTAAACTCAAGCTACTCCTCTAAATTAAGCATCAGAGTTCTTTGCCTCAGTGCCTGGGTAAACTTAGCACAGAACAGAGTATATTCTACTCAGAAACTTGCAGAAAACCTTAGAGTTTATTTTGGAAGAATACAGTTCAGAATTATATTTAGCTGTGTTACTTTAGCAATTAGACAGAGTCATGACCTCTAAGTATTTAAGGTGAAACAGATCTTTGTTGCTGTCAGGGGCCTTGGCATCTTAAGATTGTAGAAGGAATAAAGAAGCACACCCTACATGAACAATCACTTCTTTGGAAGAATCGTAAGTAAAAAAAATAATAATAATAAGAGTAGGCGGAAGCATGATTCCAATTCTAACACTAGCTTGCTTTACTCTAATAGCCTTATCATAAAATGGGCAGACGACATATTTCACAGGGTCATGTAAAGACAGACTTGTTCCTTTTATTAAAATTGTGTTATGTGTATGTATAGTCTTATATTCATCCATCCTTATATTTTATACATATGGATTTATATATGAATGGATTTATTTTATAAATCCATCCTTATACTTTACATATAATGTGTATATTATATATAAAATATCTATATACTATATGTAATATATAATACATATACATACCTACAATGCTCCTGTCATATTCTTAGATATAAAAAGCATTTCAAATGTCATGCATGTTACACAAATCTAGAGGACTATGTTGTGAAATAGTTTTGAATATGTTGTGAAATAGCTAAAGCATTCTCTTTAGCTCCTTCAAGTCCTATCAGATCATGCTTTTGGCTAACCCAACACAGTCACCCAGATTAAAATAGGAAGTAAGTTGTCAATGCTCTCTGTCTCAGAGCAGCATTTACCCTTAAATTTTTGTGGACAAAAAATAATATAAGAATACCCCTTAATCCATAGAATGCTGTGCTTTAATCTCAAGAGTCCCCTTGTCTAAGGATGCCTTCTCCAACTTGAACAAATGCCCACTCCAGTCCCTGCTTGAGAGCAGCCAGGAGCTGAGAATTCAGATGCTCTGAAAACAGTGCTTTTTACCTTAATGCATTTAATCCCTGGCTTGGGAAGATCCCCTGGAGGAGGAAATGGCAACCAACTCCAATATTCTTGCTGGAAAATATCATACACTAGAAAGACTGGCAGGCTTTCAGTCCATGGGGTCACAAAGAATTGGACCACACTGAGCAACTGAGCACACAGAAGCACAATGCATCTTCACAAAATCAGCTCCTATTGATTCCCCTGATTGCATCCTTTGTGATTCCTAAAGTTGGTAAGGAACTAACCCTCTTCTCTCTTATTATTTTCACACACACACAGTAGGCCCTCAGTAAACAACAGTGAGGGTCCTTCCTCCCTTTTTAAAAATTTATTGATTTATTTTGGGCTGTGCTGGGTCTTTGTTGCTTTTCCTTAGTCCCACAGGCTCCGCAACTAGAGAAGCCACTGCAATGAGAAACCTACCCGCCTCAACAAAGAGTAGCCCCTGCTTTCTGCAACTAAGGAAAAGCAGCTCCCCAGCTCTAGAGCACAGGCTCAATAATTGTGATACACAGACTTAGTTCTTCCCCAACATGTGGGATCTTCCCCCACCGGGGATGGAACCCTGACTCCAGCACTGGCAGACGGATTCTTTACCGCTGCACGCTCCTGGGGAAGCCCCCACCCGCTTCCTCCCTTATGCTTTTCTCTACCCTATGTAATTGCTAACTCAAGTTAGATCATGGATAGCATCCTTTAAAAAACAGTTTTCCCGATGTCCCTGAAGGCGTGCTCTAGGCTGACGACGGCCAGGAAGTTCCTCTGGGGATTACCAGACAAAATTCAGAAGGAAGACAGGTGAGTGAAGCCGCAGTTTGGCGCGGGGATATGCATTCTATCTGCAACCCAAAGAGGCTCTCTCGCCTTTAGATTGGCAAATAGTCCAAAAACTGCTGAAATTCCAGCTGGGTAGTGAAAGCCTATTGCTCTCCCAGTGCTTACACCAGTAGCATCGCAATGCTGTCCTGAGTTTGATTTAACTTCCTTGCCGATACACTGGAACAAGTTGTTGGAAAACAATTATCTCAGGACCTCCCTCAAAACTGTGCTGTTTTTCAACCCCATTAGAGTTGAGCTAGCAGCGCACAATTTCAGGATGATTTATCTCTCAATACAGATCTGCTGCTACATTACTGGACATTTCCTCCACCGCCGATTCCATCAATCAAGCAGTCATCTGAGCGCTTCTGCAACCCGCGCTCCTCTGACAGGGCCGCGCTTGCTATTTATCTTACAGGCCGTCTCTCACTCTTGTCAGTTTTAATTCCGCTCCATCCTCATTCTCTTCTCCTGTCCCCTGAGGGCTCTCTGTCTGGGATATATTATTATTCAGTATTTACAGGGATGTCACTTGAAAAATGTCACCATTGCAAATGGCAAAAATTCGGGAATTTGCACAGAATTGTCTGTACCCCAGCCACCATTTTGAATTTTTATACCAGGATATGAATTCTGCAGCTACCCCTGAATCTTTCAAACCACTGACCTGGTTCAAAAGAAGCCTTAGGGCAAGTGTATGACACTTGCTAAAAATCCTTCTAATTTAATTGTAAAGTTACCATTTTTGAGGAGGACTTATTCAGTTTCCTATATTTAAAAAAAACTGTAATTTAGAAATTCTTCCACTATTATTGACATAGTCAGGCAAGTCAAGGTGCAAGGTTTATCCTTAAGCATCTATAATACACAATTATGGGTTGTCCACACCTTATTGTCAAATGTCTATCTCTTTTCATGATGAAATTGAAATGCTTATTTTAGCTAAAACTCAAGTAGCATTTCTGATGTTTCACAATCTGTTTTAAGCATATATACTCACATATGTTAATCCTTCAATCAAACCTATGTTCCTCATTACTGTCAAAGAGGATATTTGGACAAACTAGTTAAATAGAAGGGGAAATCAGACTTATTCAACACATACTATGTGCTTGGCTTTTTTGCAAAATTGTCTTTGAAATGCTGAGCACAATTCTGAAAGATAAATATAAATATCTACATATTCATAGATGAGAAAGTTGAAGTGTCCAAAGGTTTGCAGACTCAATGAGGTCACTAAGCCAGCATTTTAACCCATATCTATCTGATTCCAAGTCAATCGCTGTCTCTGCCTTTAGAAAGAGATCTGAGGCTATTCTAGGTTACTGTCAAAAATTCTTCTTTGAAACTTGCAACATCAGTCATAGGTCAGTCATCTTTTTATATCAGCCTTGGTGGTGATTCACTTGTCCAGATTCATTATGAGAGGCAGAAAATGTGCTTGCCTTTTCCCCAGACTGGACTAGAATGATCTAAAATTCCAGAATGGTCCACAAATTGGGCTTGCATTCATGCCACATGAGGTGATCCAGTTTAAGAATAAAGGTAGCCTTTTCACGGTCCCTGAGAGCTCAGTTGGTAAAGAATCCACCTGCAATGCAGGAAACCCCAGTTCAATTCCTGGGTTGGGAAGATCTGCTGGAGAAGGGATAGGCTACCCACTCCAGTATTCTTGGGCTTCCCTTGTAGCTCAGCTGGTAAAGAATCTGTCCACAATGCAGGAGACCTGGGTTCAATCCCTGGGTTGGGAAGATCCCCTGGAGAAGGAAAAGGCTACCCACTCCAGAATTCAGGCCTGGAGGATTCCATGGCCTGTATAGCCCACAGGGTCGCAAAGAGTCAGACACGACTGAGTGACTTTCACTTTCACTTTCTCATGGTCCAACCACACTCACTGGAGTTGTTCACCTGGATCTGGGACCCAGGGCCCGGCCAGGGAAATAAATTCACTTAACTTGCTTTTTCAGTACAACTGTTTCTCCTACAGGGCTTACATAAGGCAGTGACTGGTTGATGAGAGATAACAAGTATTTCTTGGTCTTCCAGCCAATGTAGCATACCACGGATGCTCTGGAGGAAGTTCAGGGCCAGCAGAGCAAGGAATTCGGGGCACGAATTGGCAGATCATGAAGGCAATCCACACAGACTATTCAACAGCAGGGAGGCCAAGCAAAAAGGATCAGGTGGCTAAAGGAAGACTGGAGGCCAGTATAAGAGGAAGGTGAAGATCACAGGAGAAATGTGGACACACTTACAGGAAGCCCAGGTGTGGTTTACAAAAGCTAACCCCTGGTCTCCTGGATGACTCAAGGGAGATGGATGGAGCCCGAATCTCTAATGATTCTCTGGACAAGTTATTAAGACATACTACTACTAATAAGGGCTTACTCAGTGGCAAGCACTTTTGTTTTATGTATTATTAACTGTCTTGGTCTTCTCAACAATCATATAAATCAACCAATATCCCTCTCCCCAGTGGATATATAAATTTGTTCAGTATCTTGAGGCCCATATCTGAATGAACTAGACATTCCACAGCTGGTCACATGAACTCTAGAATTTTCACTCTCAACCACTCCCTACTCGCCACCACCTCTAGGGGTTGAAATGAAGACTAAACAGCAAGCACTTTTTGTGGACTGTGATCTGCAATGGAAAGCACAAGTCCAGGCAGTTATTTTAACCCACAAAACTTTTACAACAATCCCATGAGACAATGTGATAGTGTTTGGTCAGGAAAACAGAAGCTACTCTGAATGTTCCAAGTATTGGTAATTCCAGTGCAGAGAATTTCAGGGCCTTCCCTACACGGTCTTTCGGAAAGGCTGGACAATGGATTTTAGGGAAGCCACCCAGATCTGATGCATCTATGCAAATGGTGGATCTGATGTGTCTATGCAAATGGGCTCAGCACCCATCCTGAGATGAATGCACATCCTCCTGGCCTCTGGGACATTCTCATGGCCTATCTTGTGGGCAGCTCTGAGACAGAAAATTCTCAATAGGCTCACCTGAAATCTACTTTGAATCTCGCATCTTCCCCCCCACACATCTGCCTGTAACTATCTCCTTTGGGGACATAATGTCCACTTCTTTTTTGCCAGGAAAATCTCACACCAGTGTCTTTCTTCGTCAAATGACAGCCAAAACCGTATGTGAAAAGATATCCTGGGAACAGGCTTCTTTGCAGTGCACAGGAGGTTTAGAAGGTGGTACAGAGGCAGCAAGCTAACAACAGTTAATCTGGTAGAGTTGGGTATAATTGTTATTCCCATTTGACAGTTGATGCAGATGGGGCACAGAGAGATTAATCAATTTGTCCCAAATCACAATAGTAAGTGATGGAGTCAAGATTCACATCCAGAGTCTGGCTCTAGAACCCACTCTCTCACCAATGCAAGAGACTGTGCTCATGAAAGACTTAGCCCAGTAAAGCTCAGCAGATTATATACATTGCAGTAAGCTGTGGTTGTTGTTATTGGGCTTTCCAGGTGGCGCAGTGGTAAAGAATCCTCCTGCCAACACAGGAGACATGGGTTGGATCCCTGGGTTGGGAAGATCCCCTGGAGAAGGAAACATCAACCCATTCCAGTATTCTTGCCAGAAGAATCCCATGGACGGAGGAGCCTGGTGGGCTGCAATCCATGGAGTCACAAGGAGTCGGACACGACTGAGCACTGAGCACTATTATTATTGTTGTTGTTATTATTGTTATATTGTATTACTATCTTTGTTTTTCTCATAATTATCATAACTGGGGTTGTCTAGCTACTAGCTAAAATATATTGACTATGCCCACCAACATTCTGTCCCACATTAGCCACCTTCCAAGGCCACCTAGGTGGATTTTCTTGCCTTAATGAATGTACCATTATAATTTAGTCTTAGATTTCTAAATAATCTTTTAAAAAACAATATCCTGAGTAGCCACAGGTATATATGTATGAATATGAGCACATGTGCACACACATGTGTAACACATGCATGAATATGTACACACACACACGTTTTGTGAACAACAGAAAGGAAACTATTTCAGTTGATGCAATGGATGTTGGTGAGCTTCTGAGAGTGGGCAATCCCAGCTGCCCAATTAGTGCAGGCAACCTGCCCCCACATATTCACTGCACAAAAATCATGTCAAATGCACTTGGAAACAACCGTAGGCTGCATCAAACTGAGAAAGAGAAAGAGAAGCTGGGCGTTGGACTCACTGGCTTTGAGATGCCCAGCACAGCCTGGAATGAGTGTGTGGTCTCTGATTCCACCTCTAGATACTTCAGGGAAGACTCTGTAATTGCAAAAGCCTGCCCTCACAGAAAGTCTGCCTTGTTTAATAAACAGTGTCCTCTGAAGAAGTTCAAAATTTACCAGAGGAGAAATGTAGCCTCCGGTGTTCCCATCGGTGTTTTAGAAATAGCTGAAACAGATCTAGGTTCCAGCTGCATTCTTTCCCTTACAGCTCATTTACCCATGCAATTTGGCAGCTAAGTAAATGCTAAATATCTAGAATTAAACATGCCTGCCATCAATCCAATGGTCAGACCTTTTTTGGCTTCAAGGTAAATGATCAATGTGCTCTTTCTTTATCCCTTTTTCTTCATCGCTACCATCTCCAATCATGCTTAGGAGAAAAAGGAAGAAAGAAAACAGAGGTGTTTATTTTCACTCAGCAATTTCATGATTTCTATCAGAAGATAGGAGCAAAAATAATAAGTTGGAAGATTTCAAATGAAAAAGTTATAGAGCAGAGCAAAGGCAAGATCACATGGTTGCTAATGCATTTGGTAAATGTTGGGGGGTGGAAATTATGCATGAATACCAAATTTCCATGATAGGAAAGTGAACAGTTCGTTTAAGGACTGCAGATTCAATGCTGGAAATCACATCACTCTGAACAGGTATACAGTATTATATTCCAATTGAAAAAGGAATAGCATGTGAAAGCACTGGGCAAAAAAGGTAGCAGAAGACTATTGCATCTTTAATAGGATTTTTGATTCAAATGTGCTGAGCCAAACCATTTAAAATTGTATTTGAATAGTAAACAGATAACATCATCATTTAAAAAAAAATAAAAACCTGCCCACTTGTGCCAAATCAACAGAGGGCCTACAAAATAAAAACAGGGAGAAGGAGGTATCAGCTCTGAATAGAAAATAAAATTAGATGTGACTTCTCAGCCACGAGGCCTTCTTCAGGCCTCAAAAAGGTAAAGCGAGGTGAACGCCATCCTTTGTTAACACAATTCCAAGAAGATTTTGGAGTCTGGAGGTCCTTCCTCTTCAAAGTATCATTATCGAAGGTGGATTTAATTTTGGTGACAATTTATTTTGCTTCTTCCACAAAGTTGTTTTAGTCTTATTCATCAATTTGCATTATTGGTATTGAATATGTGAGATAGGGAAAAGGGAAGAACATATGATCGGGGTGGAGAACAATGCAATCAGGGGCGGACCCTCTGCCCATGATTCAAGTGTAGAAGGTGTCTGAGGAAGCCCAGTGAACCATAGGAACCACTGCCCCTGCTAGCAAACCCTCTGTTTCCTCCCAAGTGAATCCTTCTGTCTGGCCGAGTTGCTGCCTCACTGAAGGCTAGGCAGCTAGCTTTGGTGTGTTGACTTCCCTAAGTCTGTGTTTTCCTAAAGTCTTTTTTGAAACAGTATTTCCCCATATAGAGTATATAGATCCAGTGCTCTGGGACCTTTGTCTACTTTAATTAGCATTCTTCAGGAGAAATTCATACAGAAGAGAAAGAATTCCTTGAGTAAGTGAAAGCATAGGTGGCTGTCAACTGAGAAATTCCTCAGATTTTTAGTGAGACTTCTGAGCCTAGGATTTTCTGATCTGCTCAGTAGGCAACGTCATGTTTCTCTTCTCTGTTTAGAGTATCTCCCTGGCTTACAATCAAGGCTTATGTCCTGGAGAAAAGCATTACTACTGAGGGTTGGAAATTTACACCTGGAAAGACTGACATGGAGGTCTCTGGTGTATCTCAGGCAGAAGACACGTAGTCTGAAGCTTTGGGAGAACTCTAGCTTGCCCATGAAACAGACAGAGGCATGATCAGAATCAGCACAGCAGAGACATGAGGTCATGTTTTTCTTACATGATTGTAATAGGGAAGAACAAATCTGACTCCATGTTGGAGTCACACACTTCGTACACACACTAAGTGTCAAAATATGCTGGTACCAGCTACCAACTGGTACCAGGTATCCAGCTAGTTTAGAAATCTGATGAATTTCCTGCTGGATTCATCTTTCAGGTCCTAAAATATATTCTTCAGAGGCTGATACTTGGAATCACAAGAGTTCATCTGGCCCAGTCATTTCTATTCCAATAGTTTCTGGACTCACTTGACCCCAGAAACACCTACCAAAGCAGCAAACAAGAATCAGGACTGTTAACAAAGCCCCTTAGTGGGCATTAGGCATGCAATTGCACTGGTCCTCTAATCTAACCCACCACCTAGTTACCAAATAAACCCCAGCAGTTGGACCCTGCACTTGCTTTCATGAAGTCTAAAGATACTACTTCCTAACGATGGCTCAGTCAGCAAAGAACCCACATGAAATGCAAGAGACCTGGTTTCTATCCCTGGGTCAGGAAGATCCCATGGGGAAGGAAACGGCAACTCCCTCCAGTATTCTTGCCTGAAGAATCCCACGGACAGAGGAGCCTGGCAGGTTACAGTCCATGGGGTCACAAGAGTCAGACACGACTTAGTGACTAAGCAACAACAGCAACAACAGAAGAGATATAAAGAGTAATGGTATTCCAATTTTGTCATATGTATTTTATTTTCAGTCCCACAAAACACATTCAGGCTCTCTGTTGAAGAGCTATAGGGTTTAGATCAGCATGTGTGTTCCATGGAATGATATCACTCCCAAGCGGGCAAAATTTGATTCTTGGGAACACAAAATCCTTATATATTACATTGATTTGTGGTCCTCTAAAGGGTCACAGTACATAAACAGATACATAGCATATTCATGGTATTAAAATTTTATGGAGATGGAGAAGTAATTAGAAGGGAAAAAAAATGTCTCCAAAGGTTTCTTAGAACAAAACAATTAAAATGTTTAGAAATATCAGGAAGTTGAAGAACTTGGGTGTGGAAAAATACAACCATTTGTAGCTACAGCTAAATTGCGCCTGTGTTAAAATACGGCATGGCCATAATTTTTCAAGACAAAGCATAAATCTAGGTATTTAGAAACAATTTCCCAGTTTTTAAATGTTAGTTTGTTTTGAAAGAAAATCAACAAGAGCCCTTTGTTCTTTGTAAGCCAAAGAAAATATATCTCCAGGGCCATGTGGCCCACCAGATGTCACTGTACAGTCCATATCCTCAGGGGAAATTTGAAGGAATGATTATGTCCTTAGAGCATTTGGTGGTTACTAATCAGTTAAATTAGACAAAGAGCAAAAGCATTATTCGTGATGTACTCTTTTAAGAAAAATGTTCACCATTTACTCCATAAGTGAAACCATTTGCCCATTGGCAAATTTTAAGAAACATTTTTCTGGCTTCTCAATATTTACCAAGGTGTCAATAATCTTTGCAAAGGGGCCTTAGTCATTCCAAAGCTATTTTAAAATGAACAGAACAATTCTCCCATGAGAAGCAGGCCGTGATCCATTCGAGCTTTGAAAGTTCTGCTTTTCAAACTAGCAAACCCAGCTCCTGCATAAGAAGAGATTTGTTTATTCTGCTTATCTCAAGCCACAGAGAATGCTGTCCCTGTCTTTAAATGGTCAGATTTCTGCCTACCATATCTTAATTCTGCATTAGAAAGATAACTCCAAAAAGTTAGAGACTGTTTACTGAAGTTGTTATAGTCACACAAAAGGATGTTAAATATTTGATGATAATCTTCCCACTCTTTGAATTAATATGAGTGCCAATCTAAACAGCACATGTTGAACAAAAGTTTTATTTTAATTGCATTTCCCATGTTCCCTTCCCTTCACATATATTCTAAGAAGAAAATTAAAATCTGCTCTAAAAAGTATGTCTTCCCGCCTCTAAATGACATGAAGACATTAGTTTTGCTTTAATCACTCTTCATTTGAGCAGCTTAGGAAGGCTCGGCATGAATTTTTTATGTATCAGATCTCTTCCTCCACCTCCTCAATCCTTTCCTGCTGTTTTCTGCATTTCTCCCACTACCCCCCCACCCCGCCCCGTTTATCCAAGTCATCCTTGACTTTGGATAATCTATTTCCTCCAAGATATTTGATGGGTTTGTAAAGTATTTTTACTCCCAGTTAGCTGGAACACAATGCTGAGTATATAGGAATATTGGTAAACTCAGCAATTCAACAGAAAAAAATAGAAAGTGTCAAAGTTGTGGAGGATTTGGGAAACTCCCTTGATGCATTCCCACTGGGTTCCAAGAGGCTCTGAGAGTCTGAGGAGCACTTTCATATCTAAGATGGGCAAGAACTTTGTTATTTCCTCTGTGTGCTCACCTAGAGGAGTTGAGTTTGGGAATTAAAATTTAATAAGGAATCAAGTTTGAAATTCTGTACCATGTTCAATACTTATAAATACACTGCACAGATATTATCTGGGTATTATAAATAATACATGTAATGTTGATTAAAATTTTGATGTAAATTTCTAAAAACTTTATTAAAGTTGTAAAATAACTGACATGGGTTGTTTACAGTTGGGTGACAACTTAATTAATCAGTTGCTGTCTCCCCTGCAATAGAGATGAGAAGTGCACATTCTCCACTTTATTTTTATCCCTGAAGAATGAGCCAGAAAACACAAAATTATCTCCATTTCAAAACACCAAATTACCTTCCTTTCAAAACAATATATGAGTATTAACTGTGAAGCATGATGGTACATAAACTTTGCCTAGACCAATAATTAATCCAGAAAATACAGCTCTCTGACATTCGACTGGTGAAGAGCTAAGGAGCTAAACAGGGAACACTTATGCACACTCAGTCCAGAAATGATCCTTGATGTCTTGATACAGTGAAAATTTCAATTTTCAGGTCACTAAATTTAATTCTGTGTTAGAGATAAAAACTAAGAGCACAAAGCATTAAAACACACACACACACACAAAACTATGTATACAAATATGTTGCATACTGCTAGTTTCAAGATTCTTGCTTAATGAGACTTTTGCCTTTTTAAATGAGAAATCCTAGAGCAATACTGAAAATAAGATGATGTTGAAACTAATATAGATAGTTGTTTGTTACTTTATTATTGCCTTTTCCCAAGAGGTTTTATACAAATAAAATGCCATTGACTTAGGAATTATAAAATATTAGTTCTTAAGAGAAAGTGTAATCATTGAAGCAGGATCCATGCATTCATTCATTCATTTATTCAATAAGCTTACTACTATAGTAGGCATCAGGAGAGTTATGAGGGTCAACTAGATGCAATTCCACTGAAAGGAGTTTACAGAGTAACAGGCAAGATGCATCATGGACACAGATAACTTTGTAGCACAGAGACTGAACCAAACACACCTGGATTCAAATGCTCCCTCCATTCGACCTCTCTATGCTCAATTTCCTCATCTATAAACTATGAATAGCAATATTACTTACATTGAAAATTTGTTATGAGGATTCAGTGAGATAGTTCCTGATAAATATGGAGCTCAATATCAAATATATATCAAGTTCTCTACAAAAAGTTAATTCTTCTTCATCCTGTAATTGTAGTGCTGTTGTGAAGGTGGTTGTTGTCCAAAGAAGTAATTGCCAGGTCCTGAGCTCTTAGCATATCACAAGGAAAACCTGCTTAATCAATACCCAGATCTGCTTCCTTTCAAAGCACCATGATTATCCTGGCTTTCCCTCTGGGCTCAGCCATGTATAATAACTATCTCCTTAAACCTTCAAATCTGATTCATGTTGCTGTCTACCAGCATTAAACATGAGATGTGAATTCCCCATTAAACAAAATAAACATGTGCTTAGAGTACAAAGGGAAGGGAAGGGAGGCACCTTGGGGTTTTTCTCCCTTGTTAATGTGTCCTTAACTCTTTCACAGTCAATCTCAATTTTACTGGGGTTTTTTTCTTTATCATTGTCTTTGTCACGTTTAACTTTATATTACTCTAAAAAAAAAAAAAAAACTTTTGGGGGACATGATGAGTAATTAAAGTTTAAAATTTTGGTTTGAAGGTGTGGTTAGGCATAACATTTGTTTCCATTTCATGAAATGAGAGTTTCCACTCCTCTTTGTTTGTAAACACAGCTGGCTGGATCTGGCTGGCATTTAACTTATCAGCTGATTGTGTGATCCATAATGAACCTTCTTACTGTAAGTAATGGAAGGGCAAAGCAAGAACCATTGCTGATCTAGTCTTGGGGCATCACTTGACCCTCCTCCAGCCGTGTTGTCAAACATGGGGCTACACAGCCTCTCTTGTCTTGTATCCTGATAAAGATTTTTCCATATACATGTGAGTCTGACTCTTGTTGCCCAGAAGGAGGACTGCATTCACTGTTTTCATGAAGTTCAAATTTTCAAGGACCACTCAACATTATCCAATCCAACTGCCTGTTGGAGGTCTAAATCCCTTCTCTTTTTAAAGTTGCCTTATAAATCTCTCAGCTAGTCCTGCTGTGTTCTGCTGTTCACTGTTACTACAGCATTTTGAAGTGCCTTTGAAGGCCCTCTACTGTAGCCCTAATCAGTTTGTACCATCACTGTCGGTTTATGTGTTTATCCCTTCAAGATTACACCACACTCATCTTTCTGTCTTTAACACTTGGCTCACACATATATAGTGGATGCTTAATAAATATTTTGAACAAATGAATTAATAATTTAATTCAAAAATCAATCAAAGTAGCTGAAAGCATATTTAGTGCTTTTTATCAAGGTTCTAATTAGGTTGAGCCCTAAGAGTCTAGTCAATTACAGAGATATTCTCTTAGCAAAACCCCTTCATCACAGAAGTTTCTAGACCTGAAAGTCCAAGTTTGATGATTGATAAATCTCAGAAGATTAATAGTGTCCAAGATATTCATCCTCTCAGACAACATGAAAAGCAGTTGGAATATTCTGGGTCACTCAGATTGCCACCTTCTCTTGCAGTTGATTCCGATGACATTAGTTAAATATCAATTTACCTTAAATTCTCATCTTCAACTACCCCACCTCTGCATTTCTTTCCTGCATTTCTTTACAGGTCAATGTAACTGTCTATTCTTGCAGATTTTTACCAGTTCTCCACATTTTCATGTCCAAGAGACAGCTCTCAGTCCTCATACATATCTAAGTACAGGATGTGGCATGGTTTATTACTTTCTGCTCCTTGAAACATTTTCTTCACTTAATTACTTCTTTTTGGCTGGTTTCTCCTTATCTCCCTACCCTCCAAACACAGGAAACTCTTCCCTATCATCATTCCCTTTAGACATCTCATTTATTCTCATGGTTTTGAATACCAACTATATATGGAACCTGGAGGAGGAAATGGCAACCCACTCCAGTATTCTTGCCTGGGAAACCCCATGAACAGAGGAGCCTGGTAGGCTATAATCCATGGGGTTGCAAGAGTCAGACACGACTCAGCAACTAAACCAAAACATGTAGGTAAAATATCTCCACCTAGACACCTAACAGGCATCTCTAACCCATCATGTCTAAAACTAAACCTCATTCTTCCTGCCTCATCATAGCAACTCTTTTCTTTTTTGTGATTACTCAGTTTAAACTCCTTGGAATCACCCCCTTAGTCCTGTCTTCCCTTCATCTACTCTCCTCATCATGTCTACTCTAACTGCAAGTCATATTGATTCTACCTCCAAAATACATCCAACATCAACCGCTTCTCCCTATTTCCACCCTGGTCCAAAAAGCATCACCTCCGGATTAGATTATTATGATAGTTCCCTAGCTAGGCTTCCTGCATCTGTCTGTCCTCCCTCTAGAGTCTATTCTCAACATATTAACAAAGTGATACAGTGAACTAGATGATGTCACCTTGCTGTTCAAACCTTCTGACAGCCCCACAACTCATCAGAACAAAAGGTGGCATTTTTACAATGACCTCTAAGACCCTGCAAGATCTTGTTCACTGTTACGTCTCCACCTCTATAGTCTCATCTCCTACCATCACCTCCTTACTCTGTTCCAGCCACACTGACATCTTGTTCTTCCTGAAACACACCTGTGTCGAGAGCAGGATTTGCTGCCTGTGGGTATTTGATGACTCTTTGTGGAAGGCAGGAAAGAAGAAAGGGAGGGAATGAGGAAGGAAGAAAAGAAGGTAAGAAGAAAGGAAGGGGAGAAGTAGAAAATTGTTCAAACATAAACATAAAATGCACTCAAAAAACAAAGTGGCCATTTTTGAAATAATATGCTGTTATTTTAATAGTTAATAGAAATGCTCTTTAGAATATGTCTTAGAAGAATTTGGATTCTGATACTAACTTTAAGACTAAATTGTAGGTTTGTAACCATCCTTACTATTCAGGGTTTTCAGAAAATTATCTAAGTGTCCAAAGGCAAAAGGAAGGGGCACATTATAGATCCTCAGAATGATTTCAGAAATAATCAAGGCATTTTATACAACAGGAAAAAATATTCTGAAGGATTATGTAGAGGCGCACAGACCTTTATTTCATGGACAAATCAAAACTGCAGTGCTGAAGAAATTGATGTTATTTCAGGGAAGAAGTATACAACTTAAGGGGAAAAAAAGAGGTTAAGAGAGGACAAATGAACAACTTCTGATATCAGGTAAAGAATTCAGAATAAGTATCTAGAAACTTGTAGTTGACAGAGACTGTGTCAACCCTCACAGACTGACCTTAAAGGCATTCTCATTGTGCTACAGAAAACTTATATCTAGATCTGTGAAACTTTGGTTACTGAAATCTTAACAACTTTGATACTATTTTTTAGAAAAAGCATCATGACTTCAAATCCCATAAACTGGGGAAATAAAGTAAACATGGGGTCTGAACAACAAGCTGAGAGATTCTGCGAAGATCTAAGGCACTGAGAATGAGAAGCAAAAGGCTGATGTCACCTCTTGAGGGACAAAATTAAAAGTGACGATTCAATATTGGATGTAATTGCTTAGAGTGCACCTAATATGACACAGCATCACTTCGACTCCTTTTTTCTGTCTGTCTAGTCCACTTAAGTGGTTTATCCAGATAACTAAAGCTTAAGTGAATAAGTGTCAGCTTTTTGCTTAAAAACGCCTAAAGTATATTAGTTCCTTGCCTACATTTTCAAGCAGAATTCACTGGACATAATTTAACTCATTTCTGATGGCTTAGCTGTTGTCAAGGAGACATTTTGATGTGTGTGCGTCCATGCATGTGTGCTTAGTCGATAAGTCACGTCTGACTCTTTGCAACCCCATGGGCTGAGCCTGCCAGCCTACTCTGTCCATGGAATTTCCCAGGCAAGAATACTGCAGTGGGTTGTCATTTCCTTCACCAGGGGATCTTCCCTATCCAGGGATTGAATCTGTATCTCCTGCATTAGCAGGCAGCTTCTTTACCACTGAGCCACCAGGGAAACCCACAGTTTGATGTAGCAATAAAGAATTGGACTTTTTCCAGTTCTATTAACATGTAATTGACAATTGAAATAGTAAGATATTTAAAATATACACCATGGTGATATGATATACATATATGTGATATAAATAACACTGTGAAAGGATCCCACCATCTAATTAATTAACATAATCATGTTGGGGAGGTGTTTTTGGTGAGAACATCAAAGTTCTACTCTCTTAGAAAGTTTTGATTATATAACAAAATATGATGTAATAAGTTATATACAGTATGTAATACAAGATATACAATGTTAGATATACAATGTTACCAAATATAGTCACCATGTAATACATTAAATCCCCCTCATTTTATAGCTGAAAGTTTGTACCTATTTAGCAATCTTTCTCTATTTCCTCTACTTTTGATAAACCCCAACCCCTGAGCTTCTGACAACCACTTTCTACTCTCTTCCTAAGAGTTAGACTCTTTTTTCTTTTAAGAGTCCACATATGGGGATTTCCTTGGTGGTCTAGTGGATAAGATTCCACACTTTCAATGCAAGGGGCTGGGGTTCAACTCCTGGTCAGGGAACAAGGTCCCAAAGGCTCCAACTGATAATTCACATGCCACAATTAAAACCTGGTGCAGCCAAATAAATAAATAGTTTTTTAAAGTCCACATATGAGTGATACCATGCAGTATTTGTCTTTCTCTGTTTAGTTTCTTTTAGCATAATATCCTCAAGTTTCATCCCTGTTGTCATAAATGACAGTGTTTCTTTTTTTATGGCTATACAAATTCCACTGTGTATATACATCTTTCTTATCCATTCATCCACTGATAGATCCTTAGGTTTCTGTATCTTGACTACTGAGAAAATATACATGAAGTAAGGTGGCTCAGGAAGTTGCCAGGATCTGAAAGGATACTTTGCAACAAGTAACAAAACAAAAGTTTCCACTAAAAATAATGTCTCCAGTTATAGAAGGTTCTTGATGGTTTGTTGATTCACAGGACATCCAGTCAGAGGCTGGAGATATCACAAGCAGGTCCCTCAGAGGGAGTGAGCAAGGGCTCATCCTTGACGCTTAGGATTCTGTGACCAAAATATGGTCCAGATGCCACCAGGCAGAGAAACTCAAGTGGCTGATACATTTCCAGCCAAGGTTTGAATGAGCTCAGAAATTGACTGAAACTGAGGGTGGAGGAGGGAGACCAGCAAGTCAATCTAGTGAACTCTCAGAAAGGCACAGGTGAACATAATACTTCTTCCCATGGTCCAGCATCTTGAAAACTGTGGCCTGCTGATAAAAGGTGGTATCTTCCTGAAAAGGAAATCAATTAGTACCTGCAAACAGGTCTACGCCCCTTCTCAGCCCATTGGAGTGGGCATTTCTCTACTACATAAAGAATAGGAGCGTAGCATTCACCTCTCTCTTCCACTAAACAAAGCCCAAACATGGAGTTTAGCTTAAAGTCCCTTCAAGACTAGAACCCTTTAGGACTTCCCTGGTGGTCCAGTGGTTAAGACACCATCCTTCTGCTGCAGAGGGCACATGTTCCATCCCTGATCCTGGGGACTAAGATCTCACACACCCTGTGACGTGGCCAGAATAAATAAATAAATAAATAAATAAGGGAGAACGAAAGTTTAAAAAATAAAAAGACCGGAGCCTTGTCACTACAGGCATCCTCTCTCCATCACAGCACTTTCCACAGCCTCTAATTCACATTAATCCATCTTGGCTCCAATGTGAGTCATGAAGTCTTGAATCACAGAGCTTTTCACTATACTTTCAGTCTGGCAATCACCCTGCCTCTGTGGATAATTCTACTTTTTTAATTCTGCAAACTTCATCTGTGCAGTCTTTTGCAGGAACCCACACCTCATTTGGTTCTCATTACTGGCAAATATCAAACCGGGAAGATATGTTGGCAGCTCTCTCTGGATTTCTGGCTCCATGAAAAACCTCTCATTCCCACAGTGCTCGACTATCATCCCCAGGTGCCAACCAAATTATCGTGATGGAACCCATCATAGACTCTAAGTCTAGAGGGGGGAAGTGGCCAAGAACTAAGGCAACATTTTGCAGCCTGAAGTTTATTAGCCCGTTCTAAGGTATCACCTGCCTGCTATTTCCTCCTCTCCTGGGTCTTCCCTGGTGGCCCAGTGGTAAAGAATCTGCCTGCCAATGCAGGAGATGTGGGTTTAACCCCTGAGATAGGGAGATTCCCTGGAGAAGGAAATGGCAACCCACTCCAGTGTTCCTGCCTGGGAAATCCTACAAACAGAGGAGCCTGGTGGGCTACAGTCCACAGAGTCACCAAAGAGTCGGCATGACTTATTGGCTAAAAAAACAACAAAGGTATTACTTCCCAGCTCTTCTTCCTATCCCAGGTCTTGGTTTATTTTTAAAAGAAGCCTCTTGTCCTCTGACCTTCTTTATTAATAGCTGAGAATATCACCCATAAAATTTTTCCCCATCCCTGCTTTGACCAAATAATGCACCCTCCCAACATCCTCCCTTGGCATTCAATATCATATCAAATTCAAATAAATCACAGTTGACTTTAAAGCCCTCTAGCAATTCATGTCTGCCTATATCAACTCCCACACTCCTCAGCTACTCTTGTCACATAAACCATCTCACAGCCTCTTCCCTCTACTACTTTCAATTCTTTCTCTTCTCCCTTGCTCTCTCACCCACCTGAATCAACCTCCCATCACCAACTATTGAATTACTTATTTTAGAGGAAGCAGAAAAGGTTGAATAAGGTATCTTGGTTCATAGGCTTATCCTGCTAATTCCTAACTATATGATTTTGTCAAACTGCAATAATAGTGATGAAAATAACAAGCCTTCAACCAACACTTTTAGGTGTTTATCCAATTAACTCTATGAGGGAAAAGCATTATCCTGATTTTGAGGATGCAGAAAATCACCCAATTTTACTAAATACACGTTTTCTTATGTGAAAACTAGAAATAAAGTAAAGCATAACATGCACAGCACACAATTTATGTCAGTTTCCTTTCCCATCACCAAACCCACCTTATTCACCATTTCAGCTCCCTATAAAAGAAATAATATAGCTCTTCTCCATCAAAATCGGCCCTTTCTTCTTGTCTTCACAAGGCATAGGAGCTAAATACCAGAAAACAAATGATATAATCTGCTGTGAACCAGAAAAGTAATGATCTTCAACTCAGCAAACTGCTCCATGACCATTGGTTGGAAACAAAAATTGGACTTTACCTTTAGGAAGGGCAGGTAATTCCTACTGAATGTGAATTGAGGCTTTTTACCCTCTGCTTCTCTCTCTGGAGAGAAAACTTCTTTCCCACCTGTTTTGCTGAAATTCCTTCCTCAGAGGACAAAGATTTCATTCCACAAAGCCAGGCTTAAAATGCAAATACCATTGGATGAGCTAATACTTTGATGTGCTTCCAAGTTACTGGTTTCATATCTCTTCCTGCCAACAGGACTTGGCAGAGATGATGAGAATCAGAAAGCGAAAGAGTGCACCAAGACGACTGTGTCCATTTAGCTATTTGACCCAGAATAACAACATTTGTCATCACGCCTAGTATAGGAAAGGGCTATGGTAATAATCAAGCTGAAAGATACGAGTGTTTACGTGACTTCAGAACAAACAGAAGATTGATAAACTATGATTACAAGCTATCTGTAGCCAACCAAGAAGACTTAACTCAGTTTATAAGGTGGCACATATATGCTTCTCCTCTAAATCTTTAACATTAAATGATTATTAATTTTCATATATTGACAATCCTCTAAAGTCATTGCAATTGCCAGTATTTCACATGTTTCACGTAGGGCTGGAATTCACCTTCCTTAAGTAAATAGTACCTTGTTGTAAAGACTATTGTTTTCCTCTAGTTAGAGACACAGAATAATCACTTTCTATATACAAAAATCACTGTCCTGAAGTAAACAAGGTGGAGGAACATTTGAGGTCATGGGAGACAGCCTCTCAGATAACCCCAGCGATCCCCATCTTCTGGTTTAATAGCCTTACATAATCCTCTTCCCTTAAGGGCAAACTGAAATTGTTGACATGCTTCTAATTAATGTAGAAAAGTAATGGGATGTCTCCCGTGAGATCAAGTTATAGGAAAACTGTGGCTGCTGTCCTGGATGCTCATTTTACTTCATTCACCCACTCACCTTGAGGGATTCAGCTGCCATGTTTTGAGCTGCCCTGTGAAGTCCACCAAATGAAGAACTGGGAGAAGAGACTTCGAATCAACAGCCAGCAGGAAACTGAAGCTCTCACTCCAACAGGCTGCAAAGTAGGAAGTCTTTCCTATGATCCCTTAGGAGGTTCTGGACATGAACCCTCCCTCAGATGAGACTGCAGCAGCGTGGCTAACACCACACAACCTTGAACCAGAGACACTCAGATAAGCCTCCTCTTAGATTCCCGACCCACCCTGGTGGTGGTGATTTAGTTGCTAAGTCATGTCCGACTCTTAAGACCCTATGTACTGTAGCCCATCAGGCTCCTCTGTGCTTGGGATTCTCCAGGCAAGAATCCTGGAGTAGGTTGCATTTCCACCTCTAGAGGATCTTCCCCACCACCCTAACTGTGAAATAATCAGTGTTTCTATTTTAGGAATCGAATTCACTCCTCCCGCACCTCCTGCATTGGCAGGCAGATTCTTTACCACTGGGAAGCCACCTGGGAAGTCCCCTGTATCTCAACAGGAAATAGCTTGCTGATTGGCCAGTTTGCCAACAGTCCTGATTTCTCAAGTAGATTTCATGGGGCAAATGCTCTCCTTGGGGTTAACTTGCTCTTCACCTCGGTTAATTTAAATAGCAGTTGAAAATTTAGCTTGAAAGGATAATTACAATATTTCACCTTCTTTTATCTCAGGTTATGTAAATGAGGCTTTCGTCTTCTCACAGTTCATATTATATTAATACAGAGAATGAAAAGGTCTCACTATATAGTGTGCTGTCAATCACTTTAGAAGAATATTCTCCAATAATCATAGCGGGTACAAATTGGACAAATTTCCATCATCATGAGCTGTGTCTATTATCAACAAGGAAACACACAAACTTATAGCTTGGCAGAGTTCTCACCTGAGCAGTGAAAGGTGTCAGTTTTATCAGATAGCAAAGTTGGAAGGGCTTTTTTGACATTTATCAAGTATTAAGAACATTTACTGTGTAGCTAGGAATAGCCCTGAAGAAGCAAATTCAACTTCTACCCCTTTTAAACTATGATTTTCATATCCTGCTGAAGGCGGTGAAAGCACTAACCCTGAGTGACGGGCCCTGGACCGCAGCTTTATCCTCTGTCTTGCACCACAGCTCTTCTGGGAGACGCTGTCATTCACAGTATTGAACGGTGAAATGTGATGGTTAGACAAATGCAGCATCGTCGAGTTTAATAAACATCAGGAGGAAGCTGGCAGAGAAGTTTTAACCCCTGGGCATTTTTAAAAAATCAAAATTCTGTTCTATGTCCTCCTAGTGTTAACACAATACCATGTGTTTAAACTAGAGTTTAGAAAGAAAAAACAAAACTAAAGTTTTTCTATTATACCTAAGGCCAGGCTCAAGGTCTTCTTCCTCCAGGAAACCTTCCATGATTATCTCAACTCTAAATAATTGTTCCTTCAGATGTGGGAGCAGAGGACATAACTCACTCCAATGAAAGGCAGTGTGCAATAGTGGTTAAGAGAGTAAGTTCTATGAGTAGACCACTTGGCTCCAAATTCCAATGAGCAGGGGCTCACTAGCTATGGAGGTTGGCGTGAACAACTTAAGCTCCATAAGTCAGTTTCATCAATAAAATGGGGAGAGATTCTGTGCCCCAGATTGCCTTAGACAATCACGCAGAGAGACTGGAGCTACATGGGCCCTTCTAAAACATTTGCTCTCAAGCAATTACTGTGGGCCAGACAGAAACATTGACCTGTTATATCTCCGTACCTCTACTGTATTGTAAAACCCCTTGTGGATGGACTTAGGGTCTGTCATACAGAGTGAAGTAAGTCAGAAAGAGAAAAACAAATATCATAATAAACTTATGTGGAATCTAGAAAAATGATGAACCTACTTCTGAGGCAAGAATAGAGACAGAGACATAGAGAACGGACATGTGGACAAAGGAAGGGAAGGGAAGGATGGGACAAATTGGGAGATTAGGGTTGACATATATACACTATGCCGTATAAAATAGCTAGCTAGCAGGAAGCTGCTGTATAGCACAGGGAGTTCAGTTCAGTGATCTATGATGACCTAGAAAGTGGGAGAAGGAGGTATATCCACGAAGGAGGGAATATGTGTATACGTATGACCGATTCACTTCATCATACAGCAGAAACTAACATAGCATTGTAGAGCAGCTATAGTTCAATTGGAAAAAAAAAAAAAACCCTGAGTTAAATCTGATTACCTCCATTTTGCAAACGGGAAAGTAAGTCTCATAGAGGTTAAGTAACCAGTTCCCACATACACAGTTGTAGAGGTAATACATGAAACATGGCATCTGGGGTCCAAAGTCCACCACTACAAAATATCACAACACTTGTACTTCTGGAAAGTACTAACTTCAGTTTTCAATAATTTATTACACCTGAATACATACATATCTGTCTTCCTTACTGCACTGTTGAGTTACCCTGGGGCAAGCGTTTGCATTCTTCTTGGGATTTCCAATGCCTAGCATAAAACACTTAGCCCATAATAGATGCTCATTACATTTTCTTGAAATAAAATAAGTTGGTAAAGTTGCAGCTACCCTACAGGAACTGTAACCCTTCTTTAGAGAAAAAGTTTTACCAAAATGGAAAGGCCACAAATTTCCCTCAGCAAAGAAAATTATTGAAAAATGAATAAACACAGTTTTGGGCCCTGGGCTGTGAAAATCCAAATGGGACTAAGATTCTGCCAGGAGCATCTCCTCTGAAGCCCATCAATCAGTATATACATGTTGATTATCTTCTGGGTGCTAAAATAACCTCACAATATCAGTGACTTCCAACAGCCAGATCAAGCTTATTTCTGACATCCAAAGGAAGAGTACAGATGACCATCTAACCCTAGAGGACCTTGGAAAACTTCTATTTCCAGTTATCCATAAAAGTTTATAGTTCCATAACAAGCTGTTTGTCACATGTTAATCCCCTCAGAAAATGAAGTTGCTGTTTTAGGGTCCTACTGAGGAAAAGTGCCCCGTGGATGCTGTTCCTCTCTAAACAATATATGTCAAAAATGGAGTTAACCCTTAAAATGTGAAGTAATGAGAAGAGTAATTTTGTCCTATTTTCCTGTGACAGTTGAGGTGAATTCTTAAAGTTCTAAAGATATTGACAAGAAAGAAAAACAATACTTGTCAGAGAAGTAAAGAATCAGTGATAGGGATGATCAGATTTCCAAATGCAAAAGAATTACGTTGAATCCCTACCTCACATCACAGCCTTTTATCCCAAACTATTCAAGTAACATTTAAAGAGAGGAGCTTTTGCTAATTATTTTATAAACTAAGTCCTAAAGCTAGGCTTGAATATATTATCATTTTAACTCTCATCATAACTGAGGTATTCTATGTTTATGACAGTTAATTGATGTGTCACTTTCTCAATAAAAAATTTAATCTCATAAAATGACATACCGTTTCTTCTTTCTGTGACTCTTGCCAGAAAGAACTTAGCTGTGCCCCAAAGCACACTGGTCCCAGCCAATCACAGGGTGGCCGCTGCCTGAATTCAGGTAACCTTTATTGCATGACTCTGCAATTTCAGAGCCTTTTTAGTCATCAATATTTCAGAGAACTGAGGCCATTTTCAAAGATGTAGATTTGGATTCAATCACTAGTCGGGGAACTAAGAAGATCCCACAAGCCACACAGGCACCTGAAAAACAAAAACAAAAACCACTCCAGGAAAGACTTCTAGATCTCCAGAAACTGACCACAAACCTGAAGTGACTTTCAAAAATAGAAGACCTGTGTTGAGTTCTGTGAGCTTCTCTGGTGGCTCAGACTGTAAAGAATCTGCCTGCAACAGAGGAGACCTGGGTTTGATCCCTGGGTTGGGAAGATTCCTGGAGAAGGGAGAATTCCATGAACAGAAGAGCCTAGTGGGTTACAGTCCATGCGGTCACAAAGGGTCAGACACAACTGAGTTTTATGGAGCTTTGGGCTTGCAAAATGCCCATCCCTTTGTTATCATTTTCCTTTCAAATGTAAGGGTTTCATCGGGCCAGCATCCATATCCTGCCATGTGTGTAACCTAGACTGGTTCACAGCAAAGCCCATGAGGAAGATGGGTTCTCCGTAGCATGATTTGGTGTAATTCACAAAATAAAATGTAAACCACGTCAAATCACAGCAAGAGAAAATAAAGATATAGCAGGAAGATAAGACGGGGAGAAAAAATTAAATAAAGCCATGAAAGTGATAAGATCTTAGAGGAAGTAATACTGAGCCAAAAATAGAGTTGTGAGGTTCTGGTGGCCCAGAATTTACCTTTTTAGATAAACTAATTTGATGATAATATCCAGGGTTTTTTTTTTGAGAAAAGAAAAAATATATACAATTTCCTTCCAAGAAGCAAAACTTTTTCCTGAAACTTTAATATGCACCAGTGCTGTCCAACAGAAATATAACGTCACATATGCAATTTTAAATTTTCTAATAATGCATTTAAAATGTAAAGAAAATGACATTTTCATAAAATCTTAACTCAATATATTCAAAATATTAACATTTCAATATATAATCAATACACAAATTAACCATGAGGTTTTCTTTTTGCATACTAACTCTTTAAAATATAATGTACATTTTAGTGCCACTTCTCAGAGGCACTAAATTTTCATTGCAAATACTTGATCTATTATGTTGGTGCAAAAGTCATTGTGATTTCAGACCATGAGTTTTATTATAACTAGGCTCAAACACATCTTTACTAGTCAAAATAGGAACCATTATAATCAACACATTTTTGCCAAAGAAAAATAAGTTTGCTTATTCCTGTAGCATAAAAATTCATATTTCAGGATTTGACGAACTCTTGGAAAGAATTTTCTGCCTCCTGGTGGTTATGGAAACATTTTCCCTGCAAAAAGTTGTTAAGATGTTGAAGTGGTAGTCAGTTGGCAATAGGTCAAGTGAATAAGGCAGATTAAGCAAACCTTCATAGCCCTATTCATTCAACTTTTGAAGCGGTTGTACAACATGCCATTGGGCATTGTAGTGGAGAATGTTGACCAATGCCAGCTGTAGGCATTGCCATTTTTGGTACATTTCACTGATTTGCTGAGTTTACTTCTCAGATGTAATGGTTTCACTGGGATTCAGAGAGCTGTAGTGGATCAGACCAGCAGCAGACCACCAAAGAATGATTATGACCCTTTTATTGTGCATATTTGGATTTTGAAAGTGATTTGGAGCTTCTTTTTGGTCCAACCACTGAGCTGGTTGCCCTATAAAATCAGCTTTTCATCACATGTCACAATCCAATAGAGAAATAATTCATTGTTGTTGTATAGAAAAAAAGACAACATTTCAGATTTTTTTTTTATTTTTGGTCAGCTCATGAGGCACCCATTTATTGAGCTTTTTCACATTTCCAATTTACTTTACATGCTGAATGACCATAGAATGGTCTATGTTGAGTTATTTGGCAACTTCTAGTGTAGCTGTAATAGGATCAGCTTCCATGATTGCTCTCAGTTTGTCGTCATCAACTTCTGATGGCTGGCCACTATGTTGCTTATCTTTAAGTTACTCATCTCCTTTGCAAAACTTCTGGAACCACCATTGCACTGTATGTTCATTAGCAGTTCCTGGGCCAAATTCGTTGTTGATATTGAGAGTTGTCGACACTGCTTTATGACTCATTTTGAACTTGAATAAGAAAATCACTCAAATTTGCTTTTTGTCTAACATCATTTCCTAGTTTAAAATAAATATTAAATGAATAGCAAATAATAAGTCATTAGCAAAAAACATAAAGTGAGACATGAGTATTAAAATAATGTATAAAATAACCACACTTATTAAGAATGTATTCCAATATTAAATAGCAAATTTCAACAATGCAAAAACTGCAATTATGTTTGCACAAACCTAATGTATCTTGATTTCACAAAATGTACAATGGATTCCCTGGTGGCTCAGACAGTAAAGAATATGCCTGCAATGTAGGTGATGAGGGTTCACTCCCTGGGTTAGGAAGATCCCCTGGAGGAGGGCATGGCAACCCGCTCCAGTATTCTTGCCTGGAGAATCCCCATGGACAAGGGAGCCTGGGCTACAGTTCATGGGGTTGCAAAGAGTTGGACACAACTGAGCAACTAAGCACAGCACAGCACAGTGGAAAAAGTAGATTCACATAATCAAATTCTTCTAACATACTTAAAGGTTTTCCAATTGCTGAATATTCATTTTTAAATTTAAATTAATTAAAAATTAAATACAACTTATTTTCTTAATTGCATTAGCCATATTTCACATGTGGACAGCACAGTTCTAAACGAGAGTTGTCTAGGTCTACCTAGAGGATACAGAGTAACACAAAGTACAATGTCTTCAGCAATCTCCCTATAAAACTTTGATTACATCCATCAGTGTAAGCTGGGGGCCCAAAATCCAACTCAGTGTCGAGAAGAAAGTCAAGGCTTTGAGCTCCACTCACCCCAAACTCTGATGATTTGGAAGAGAAGAACCTCTCAGATGCCCTTCACTCTATTCTCTGTCTACATTACTTCCCTTGACTGAATTTTTGATTCACAGACTAAAGAAGATAATATTCATAGGCAAGAGTCTAAAGTTCAAGTAATGTCTTCTTTTTTTTTTAAAGTATCTATTTTTACTTATTTTAATTTTAATTTTTGGCCACTCCCATAGCTTGCAGGACCTTAGTTCCCTGACCAGAGATTGAACTCAGGGCCATGGCAGTGAAAGCATCAAGTGCTAACCATTAGACCACTAAGGAAGTCTCAAGTAATGAATGCTTTTTTTGATTAAGAATAATCCATGTTTTTTTAAATAAATAAATTTTTTAGAAAAGAATAATCCATAGTACCATGGTAGGAAATTGATAAGTACATCCAAGAACAAAATATACAAAGTTCTTTTGAGAATTAAAAAAAATTACTTTTTAAAAGCTTGTGAATCAAATAGAAATATGTAGTTCTAATACTATTTAAGTACTGTTTAAACAAAAAATAATATAGAAAGCATCCTCGTTTATTTTTATCAAACCACCAGAACCCTGGGGCCTCCCTGAAAGCTCAGTCAGTAAAGAATCCTCCTGCAATGCAGGAGACTCAGGTTTGATTCGTGGGTCGGGAAGATCTGCTGGAGAAGGGATAAGCTACTCACTCTAGTACTCTTGGGCTTCCCTGTGGCTCAGCTGGTAGGCTCTGCATGGGTTTATGCAAGAGACCTGGGTTTGATCCCTGGTTGGAAAGATCCCCTGGAGAAGGGAAAGGCTACCCACTCTAGTATTCTGATCTAGAGAATTCCATAGACTGTATAGTCCACGGGGTCACAGACACAACTGAATGACTTTCACTCACTCACTCACCATAACCCTTATAACAAATTCTTAAAAAATATTTCTTAAAAAATTACACATACTGAATTAAATTTATAATGCCAATTTCTTTCAAGAATCAGGTCCAGGAATTCACTGATGAAATCTGAAAATCCTTTATACTGGTTTACTCTTCTCAATTTCCTCATCTCTCTAATTCAGTTATGGAAATAGAAAAATTCAAGTATATTTATGTCAAGGATTAACAGTAGCGAAATTACCAAAACATAAGCATAATAATAAGAAATCAGAATTTCCTAAGAGAAAACATAAAGAAAATTTCCCCCATATTTTTCATTTGCCATAATTTTAAACTGCTTGTCCTGTGTAAAAACTAGTTTTGCAAGACACTTTCCATTTAAATCGACACATCCATCTCTTGAAAAGAATCTCATTGGAAAAGGGTACTCAGGTTCCATATTGACTCTAGCAGGTCTCCTCCTCTGGCAGCCAGAGATGATTATCTACACCACAGGGTGCACAGAATAAATAAAGATTAAATGATTATCAAAATGTGACCAACATCTGAGCAAACAGCATGCACCTTGGCAGGAGGGATACCAGCATTAAGGCAAATCACATCCAACTGTGGAAATAAACTTGTCAGATACAGGCTCCGGCTGCATCCCAAGCTACAGACCGTCTCGGGGGCTGCCAGGCTCCAGAGGACGATTCCAAAACGGTTCAACAGCACCAGACCACCTCCCACGGCCGCCTTTGGCTTCCCTCCACAGGCTGCCTCTGCTCCCTGTCAGCCAGTTCCACTGCTGCATGTGTCATAGACAGCCTAACGTTTGAACTCACAAGTCCTAATCGGAAGGGATTGGGAATAGCAAACGGCAGTATTCGTGTAACTCAAGTGTGAGGTCTAGGCAAGAAAGAATCTTTGATCTGTTGGACTCCACAGTCAGGCAGGGAGAGAGCTATTTGGGGTAGGCAATCCTGAAAGGAATGAGATATGTCTCAAGAGGAATTCGAGGGGCAGGGATTGTGTGAATCCTGGGTGCCAAGGATTGTGTGAAGAGCACTGGCTCATCTAATCCATGTCCCTATGTCTGATGCGATGTGAAAGTCACTCAGTCATGTCCAACTCTTTGTGACCCCATACTGGAGTGGGTAGCTTTTCCCTTCTCCAGGGGATCTTCCCAACCCAGGAATCAAACTGGGGTCTCCTGCATTGCAGGAGGATTCGCTTGCAATGCAGGAGACAAAGGAGACCCAGGTTGCATCTCTGGGTGGGGCAGTGGGGGAGCAAATGGTAACCCTCTCCAGTATTCTTGCTTGGAAAATTCCATGGGCAGAGGAGCCTGGTGGGCTACAGTCCACGGGGTCGCAAAGAGTGGGACACAACTGAGCACAGCACAGCAGTGTGGCCCTATGGAGTAGGTTCTATTATTATCCACGTTTCAAATAAAGAAACTAAGATACAGAGAAAGTAAGAAACTTTCCCAAGGTCACACAGCTAGGAAATGGCAGAGTGGAACTGTTAACCCCAGGTGGTGACTCTAGAAACTTCCCTCTTAATAGCAATGCCACACTGCCACCCCATGGCCTGCGGGGAAAATCCACTTGCCAAGGGAATCCAGTTAAGTAAGAGTTTTAGCAAATGTTAACCTCAGGGATGGCAGAGCTCCAATAAGAAAAGACTGATGGTGGGTAGGGACTCCTTTTAAAAACAAACAAACAACAACAAAAAAAAACACTTGACAATTGTTTGAATTACAGATAGTAAAGAAAAAGTAAACTATGAACACTATAAGAGAAATAACTTTAAAAATCAAGAAAGGGGGAATATGAGAATACTAATCTTTTATGGCAGAAACTCAAACTCCAAATGTAACTTTTTAAAAAATGATAGTGATTCCAACTTGTCAATATTTTGCATAATCTCTTTAGTGTAATGTTTTAGGAAATAACATCTCTTACAGTAAAAAAAATAAATAAATCTGTTTAAAATTTCACCTTTTATCTTCATTTTTTCCTTCTGTTCAGTCAAATGAAATTAAACTTAAAACACTCTTAAAAGAGCACTGATAGTCATATCCTAGTTTAATAGAAATGTGTATAGATGACTCATTGGAAAAGACCCTGACCCTGGGAAAGATTGAGGCAAAAGGAGAAGAGGGTGGCAGAGGATGGTTGGATGGTTGGATGGCATCACTGGCTGAATGGACATGTATTTGAGCAGACTCAGGGAGATAGCAAAGGTCAGGGAGGCCTGGAGTGCTTCTGTCCATGGGGTAAAAAAGAGTCAAACACGAATTAGCGACTGAACAACAAGAGCAACAAAGCTGAACAACAACAAGGTGGCTTCCCCGGTGGCTCAGATGTGGCTCAAAGAATCTGCCTGCAAGGCTAGAGACCTGAGTTTGATCCCTGGGTTGGGAAGATCCCCTGGAAAAGGGAATGGCAGCCCACTACAGTAATCTTGCCTGGAGAATACCATGGACAGAGGAGACTGACGGGCTACAGTCAACGGGGTTGCAAAGAGTTGGACCCAACTGAGTGACTAATAACACTTCCACTTTCACAATAGCAACAATATAGAACAATATAGAAATGAGGTGGATTCCTCATATGAAGGGTGTTTATTTCTGGATAAGAGCATTTGGAAAGTTTTTCTTATAATTAATATTGTTTCTTTCTTTAATATTTCATTGATTCAATTGTTATTTGTTTATTGAGCAGTTACACTATACCAAGAATTGTTCCTGGCTCTGGGGATATGTCTGTGAACAGAACAAGTCTGGTCCTTCTTCTGCTCCACAGGGAGGACAGATGTTAAACATGTAAGTGCCTGCTCCCAAGTCAGTACTTTAAAAAGAGATGATAGAGTGATGACAGGTCGAACTATTTTTAACAAGGTGACGAAAGAAACTCCCCATGGTAGGAACACTGAAGTCAAGAATCAAAAAAAGTTCAAGAGAGAATCACTGCAAATACCTAAAGAAAAATATCAATTTAGAAAGAGAAGCAGATATAAATGTCCTGGGGCAGGATATAACAAGGCGAAAAAGGATGTCAGTAAATTACAGTGCTGAAGCTTTCCAATTTGAACCAAGTATTTGGTAAATCACAGGGCATGCTTAATTTCATACTATGTAATGCATGACTAATGTTCAAGTTCGGTCTAGCTCTTATTTATTTTCATTTTCCTGTAGCCTCCCCCGATTTCCCTGGACTCACCAAGCAACCTCTTTATACTTGGATCCAAGTTCTTGTCTCCATGGAACCTTGAATTTAGCAGATAGCCTGCTTCACTCTTTTCCCAGAGCAGTGATGGCCCAAGTGGAGTTGTTAAATGCTTACTTAACTAAACTAACAGCTACATTGAAATTTTATTGACATTAAACCCTTTCAAAGGTATCTGACAACCTGGCTAAAAGCAAATATAATGTGTGAATCTCCCTCATTAATGAAGCAATTAATCCTGAGAATTAGCCAGCCTCACTGAGGGCCAAGTGAGCTGCTATAAAAATGGAATTCTGGCTTCTCCCAAAATGCCCACTCAGGAAAGGCAGCCCCTCACAGTTGAGGAAGCCTGGGAAGATTGACAGCTCAGCTTATTGATTTTGGATGTCAAGAACAACTCCCAGGGGCCTGGTATCAGCCAGTCAGAAGCAGAATTTGATGAGGCAGATGGGACCCAGAGGGAAAACATTGCAAGGTGGAGCATCGAAGTGCCCCTTCCCTGACCCTCTCAGGCACGATAAGAGATGGCCTGGTTCTCACTTTTACAGGATTCATTCCCAGCAGGATGCACGTGAAGAAGATGTCAGCCCAGAAGAGTCTTGCTCTTTGGGGAAAAAAAAAAAAATTAAGCTTCTTAAGTACAAAGTTTTAAACTGCCACCAACTGGCATGTGCTTCAGGGAAGAAGGCAGGAGCAAAATATCTCGTGCCCAGACCCACCCTGCCTCCAGTTTGGATTGTGCTACTATATATATCAAAGCATGTGTGTGTGTGTGTGTGTGTGTGTGTGTGTGTGTGCGCGCGTGCACGTGTGTGTGTGTGTGCACATGTGTGCCCTCTCCAACCTGAGAACAGATTCTAGCAGCGTTTCTCAGGATATATCCTTGTAAGGGAGGCCCCTCACCTCGCACCCCACGACACCTGCCATCAGAGGCAGGTGGTGGGATTATTCTAAGCAAATGAAACAGCAGGTCGTTTCCTCTCCTAAACAAACAATTCTCAGACACACTCGGGTGGAGGAGTGCCTGGGAGCTGTCGGGGTTCTGCCATGCGAAATAACGATGTGCTTCATTCCAGCTTACAAGAGAGAAAACGCTTCCTCTGGCAGGACACATAACTGCATGATGTGTATTTGGAGTGAAATCTCAACCAGAAACACACAGGCCCCTGAAATAAAATGTGAACTGTGAGGGTTGTGTGTGGCTAGGAAAGCTTTTCGCATCAGAGCATCCTCTCAATGTGTCAAGCGTTCATTTACTTGCACATCTCTTCACACTATTTTCATTTAAGCCTTCTTGTTGTTGTTTAGTCACTAAGTTGTGTCCATTTCTTTTCTACCCCATGGACTGTAGCTCACCAGGCTCCTCTGCCCACGGGATTTCCCAGGCAAAAATACTGGAGTGGGTTGCCATTTCCTTTTCCTGGGGATGTTCCTGACCTTAAGCCTTAGCAGATGCCAAAGTTTTCATGGAAAATTACCAGAAGACAAGTTTAAGTCATCAACATTCTAATCTCACTGCTAACTGTTGTTTCTACAAATTAACAGAAGTTTCCTTTGATCATTTCATTCTAGAAGTAGAACGGCTCTGTTCAAGGTGGTCAGCAGGAGCAGAGTGTAAGCTTCACACCAGAGCTTTCGATTCTGTGAAACATCTTTCCTCTTCTTGCTGCCACACACTTCTCCCTGCTCCCAGCGAGCCCACTGTCACTCCCAATATAGTTTCATAAGAGTGAAGGAAGGGTCTTCCCTGGTAGTCCAGTGGTTAATTCACCTTCCAATTTAGGGGGTACCAGTTCAATCCCTGGTCAAAGAGCTAATTTCCCACATGTCTCACTGCCAAAAAACCAAAACATAAAACAGAAGCAATGGTGTAACAATAAAAACTTTCTTTAAAAGGAGAGAAGGAAATCATTGGGATGGCTATTAGGCTGCAGGTTACCCTGCATCCACTCTCTCAACCTGCCGAGTTGAATGAAATGGAATCAAGGAGAGCATATGGCAGCTTAGCTAGTCTACACAACCAGCCTCTTTTTGTCCCTTTCACCTAGCTGTGGGGCATGGAATGTCCATTCTCTGTGTTCCCCATTCTGCTTTCTGATGGCTGGAACCTGAATGTGGCTTCAAACCAGCTTCAACCATGCAGAAAATGGCAGTGTCCCAGATGCAGACCAGCCCATCTGGACTGTTCACAACAGGGCTGCTTCATAAGAGGAAAAAGAAAAAAAAAACCTCCTTTATTCATTAAGCCACTGTATTGTCAGGTCTCTGTTATAGCAGCTTGTGTGGGCTCAGTCACTCAGTCAACCCCATGGACTGTAGCCCACCAGGCTCCTCTGTCCATGGGATTCTCCCAGCAAGAATGTTGCAGTGGGTTGCCATTTCATTCTCCAGAGGATCTTCCCAACCCAGGGGTTGAACCCATGACTCTGTGTATCCTGCATTGGCAGGCAGATTCTTTACCACTGAGTCACCTGTTATAGCAGATTAGCCTTACTCTGCTCTATTATAGGAATTAATCACAAGACCTATGCTGTAAATGAGCTTCCCTGGTAGCTCAGCTGGCAAAGAATCCACCTGCAGTGCAGGAGACCCTGATTCAATTCCTATGTCGGGAAGATCCCCTGGAGAAGGGAACGGCTACCTACTCCAGTATCCTGATCTGGAGAATTCCATAGACTATGCTGTCCATGGGGTTGCAAAGAGTCAGACATGACTGAGAGACTTTAGAAAAAAAAAAGAAATGCTGTAAATACACAAGACAAGCAACCATTAAGGCTTCCTGGCTCTTAAATCCTTGTTTAATATTTCTCTTGGTTTGTTATTCCCTCCCTTCACCTATTTAAATCCCTCTCCTTCCAGGTTAACCTCCAACATCACCTCCTCCAGGATGGGAACCAATCATACCAGCAATCTGTTCCACTGAATCTTATTATCTCCCTTAAATGCCTCATACAGAGCCTGGCCTGTAAGAAGTGCACAGTTGGTTCCCTTTCTGGTAATGGTTTAACATCATCCAATGCAAGACATCAAGTTCTTCTTGTGAATTTAGATATACCTTTGAGAATTTTGGCTTGAATGATCACTTGGCTAGTGTACCAGTTAACTAAGTTGAAGAACAAAACTACAGAGAGAAAAAGAAGGTGGGCTGGAGTGGGAAGTTTGGTCACCTAAGCAGTCTTCCAGGAAACTAGCCAGTTCTAGAAGAGAAATTGAAAGATGCTCTAAAAGAAAAAAACCAAAAAGAAAAAAGGTTGTAAAGCCATGTTTCAAACATAATAACCAAGACTAGTTGGGTCAAACAGCCCAGAACTGGAAAGGAGAGGGAAAGAGAGAGAGAGGCTACCAACCCCATTGCCCTTAATGTAATGAAGCAATTTGCAGACAATCGTTATTGACGCTGAACAAAAGATTTAATTCCAAATACAATCACTCTCCCATGGCCTGAGATCCCCAGTTGATCACCTTTATCTCTAGGTATTTGCTTTTTCATCTGAAAAATGGGAATAATTTTCATCTTAAAAAAATAGCAACAATGAGATAACTAAACAGAATAATACACATGAGAGTAACATGTAAAAAAGAAAAAGGCATATGTGTGTGAGTTTTTATGCTTTACATTACATTGAGAATGAGTGGGAATGTGGATAGTATCTCTAGAGATAGGATAGTACAGGCTGGGGAGTGGAATAAAAATAAGTTTAGAATGTTGAAGAGGACAGTGTGAGGTAATGAAATAGGAACCTAGAAAAATAGAACAGTAGTGAAAGCAGGTATTCTTTTTATCAAGCACAGCCCTTACTCCTTTTATCCCCCACTGCTGTCCTCCCAGCTCTGCCACACACATACACACACACACACACACTTACGTGCACAATCCATTCTCACCTGATAAGTGATGGGGCTTAGAGAGGACCCCACAAGAAGTAGAAGTCAAGCTGGCAAAGCACACACTTCAAACAGAAGTTGAACAGAGATGGTTTATGAGATCATACAGCTTAGCAGGTGCTATGGATCAAAAATAGATTTTCACAAATGGAGGATATAAACTTTGGAAAAATGAAGAATTGTTCACTGGTCATAAAATTTCAGTTATGCTAGATGAATAAGTTCTAGAGATTTGCTCTACAACACTGTGAACTCAAAAAGTAAAGAGAGTAGATCTTGTCTTAAGTATTATTAACACACACACAAAAAAAATATACTCAATGGGGAAAAAGGACACAGAAAGCCTGAGAGGTGTTAGATTTGCCTATTACTCTGACTGCAGCAATATGGTTGACGTTGTTCAGTCACTCCATCATGTCTGACTCTCTGCGACCCCATGCACTGCAGCGCACCACGTTTCCCTGTCCTTAACTATCTCCCAGAGTTTGCTCAAACTCATGTCCATTGAGTCAATGATGCCCTCCAACCATCTCACCCTCTGTCATCCCCTTCTCCTCCTGCCTTCAGTCCTTCCCAGCATGAGGGTCTTTTCCAATGAGTCAGCTCTTTGCATCAGGTTGCCAAAGTATTGGAGCTTCATGGCCCCTACAATTATTTACAAATGCTTGCTCTATCTTAATTTCTTTGCTGTCTTTTCTCCCACTAGCTTTTTTAAGCTTTCCTGTATTTTATTAATAGCATTGGCATTCCCTTGGCCAAAGGTGGCTATTCTCTTATCCCCTTTGGTTCCTGGTTCCCTTTAAAATTCCTAGAAAGAGAAATGATATAGTTTAAGGTAACTGGTATCTAAATGGTTCATTACTTTCTCAAACCATATACAAAAATAAACTCAGACTAGATTAAAGACCTCAATGTAAGACATGAAACCACAAACCATCTAGAAGAAAACATAGGCAGTATGCTCTTTGACATTTGTCTGCGTAATATTTTTTTTGAGTATGTCTTCTTAGGAAAAGGACACAAAAGCAAGAAATAAAAGAGACTACACCAAACTAAAAAGCTCTTGCACAGCAAATGGAACTATCAACAAAATGAAAAGGTAACCTACTGAATGGGAGAAGATATTTACCAATATATATTCTATGAAGGGTTAATATCAAAATATACAAATAACTCTAGGATGCAGACAAAAGGGAATCCTTATGTGGTATTAGTGGGATTGTGGATTGGTGCAGCCACTATGAAAAATAGTGTGGTGTTTCCTCAAAAAGCAGAACTATCATATGAATCAACAATTGCACTTCTTAATATTTACCCAAAGAAAATAAAAACACTAGTTCAAAAATACATATGCTCACCAGTGTTCATTGCAGCATTATGTACAATATGGAAGATATGGAAGCAATCTAAGTGTGTGTGTCTGTGTGTGTATACATGCACATACAACGGAATATTACTCAGCTTATAAAAAGGTATCTTGCCGTTTACAACAATATGAATGGATCTAGAGGATATGATGCTAAGCGAATCAAGTCAGACAGAAAAAGACAAATTCCACATGGTCTCATTCATATATGGAATCTAAAGAAACAAAACAAAGTGAAAACAGACTCACAGATGCAGAGGAAAACTGGGGGATTGCCAGAAGGGGAGGGATGAAGGGAGTGGACAAAATAGATAAGTGGGATTAAGAGGGACAAGCCTCCAGTTCTATAATAAGGAAGGCATGAGCATGGAACACACAGTGTAAGAAATATGGTCAATAAGACTGTAATAACTGTGAATGAGGACAGATGGCTATTAGGCGTGTGGTGGTCATCTCACAACGTATGCAAATATCAAATCCTCGTGCAGTATATCTGAAACTAACCTAATATCAGACATCAACTACATTTCAATACAATAAATAAATAAATAGTGAAAGTTACACCTAGCTGAGTTTTTAAAAAAGAACAACAAAAAGAAAAACCATGAAGTCACAAGTCACCAGCAGTACTATAGTGTATCGTAGATTTACTTGAATACAGACCATTTGAAACTTTTACTCAACTTAATCGTTTTATTTATTTGCAGAAATGCTATTGACATCTTGCTAAACAGTGCTCCACAGAGTGCCCATTGCAAAATGGAGCTCCAAATAGTGTTTCATGACCACAGCTATGAACTGTGATGTCAATGGTGGCTCAGTACTACTGGCAGAACACAGAAAACCTGAGGGTTGGGAGCTGTTCTCTGTGTGTTCCCCAGACCCCCCTCACTTCCTGCCCTGTTACTGGAGGATGCTGTAATTCCTGTGCTCATTCAGTGCATAGCCACTTGCTTAGCACAGTGAGCATTATAAAACAAAGCAAGAACTTTTTTTCTCTTCCTCCTATGGTGCTTACGGTCCAGTGAGGCATGCAAATACACTCACAACCCTAATGAAGGGCATGAGGGGGTAGTAAACACATAAAGTGCTCTGAAGGCCAGAGGAAGGGTGAAAAGTGAGCTCTTGTGCATTCTGTGCATGCACGCACACACACACACACACACACATACCTGCACTTCACCTGGGGTGTCTCCATGGTGCTCAGGATAATATTTGAAACACCACTCCACTGCACGTCAGCAGAATTATGTGATTCTGTTACCAGCATCAGTATTGATTTACTTCCCGCCCTGAGAGAAGCTCTATAACCTCCCAGGGACATAATCCCCCATTTTCTCTGAAGGAAAGGCCCCTCTTGGCAGAGGCCTGGGGAGAGTCTATTAGCTCACTGTCACAAGCCAGGGCTTCAGACCAAACACAGACAGCTTAGTTTTCAGCCTTTAGCTCCCAACTAATGAGTCTGCAGCCTCAACCTCAGGCTTAAGTTCTTTATCCCTGGTTTAACAGGACCCAGATGGCTGAGCCCCTACCTTAGTGCTCCAAGATGACATGCAGTCCGGGTTCTGTGGCTTAGTTAAAGCTAACCCCTGTGAATTTCTGTACTGTTCTTTTATTGAGTCAGCAAAGTATAGTCCTCTGTTACATACCCCTTTTCTTGTAACAGAAAGAAACTACTTTGGATCAAGAGACATACCCACTCTTGAACATCATCTGTTGTGAGCTTAGTTGCTCCATCCTGTCCAACTCTTTGCAACCCATGGACAGTAGCCCACCAGGCTCCTCTGTCCATGGGATTTCCCAAGCAAGAATAGTGGAGCGGGTTGTCATTTCCTTCTCCAGGGGATCTTCCCAACCCAGGTATCAAACTCATGTCTCCCCTATCTCCTGCAGGTGGATTCTTTACCTGCTGAGCCATCAGGGAAGTCAGGGAAGCTGATTATCTACTACAATAGTCAAAAATTTTGTCCAGTCTCTCTTCTCTCACAGCACTTATATCTAATCTAGAGTCCTGTCCATGCTCTGCTTTTGACTGAGGCTGTTTGGGAATTCCCTGCCTCTACCACCAGACTATTATCCCTACATTGGTCCAGGGGAGGCTCCTGAATTCAGGTGGCAATGGGGACCAGGGGGTGGTAATCTGATTAGTAAATCTCTTTCTAGGGATTTACCTAGAAGTACCATTTGTGTAGCAAGCACACGAGTTCTCCTGCAATTCTATTTATTTCTTTTGTGTTGTATGAAGCTGATTACATTTCAAGCTCCCAGTGTTTACTACCACTCTCTGATGGTATTTTTATGTGTCAATTTGGCTGACCATCAGATGTCCATATAACACATTACTTCTGAATGTGCCTATGAGGGTGTTTCTGGATGAAATTAGCATTGGAATCTGGACTCTGCTCTCCTATGCAGGTGGGCATCATCCATTTCATTGAGGTCCTGAATAGAATGAAAAGTAGAGGGTGAAGGAAATTGCCCTTTTTGCTTCCTCCCTGCCTGCTTAGGCTGGGACATCTTATCTCATCTTCTCAGCCCTCAGACTGGGATTTAAAACACTGGCTTCCCCAGTTCTCAGGCCTCTGGACTCAGACTGAATTATACCGCTGGCTTTCCTCGATCTCCAGCTGGTAGATAGCAAGTCATGGGACTTCTCAGCCTCCATAATCTCATCATCCAATGTCTCACAATACATATATATTTTGTTGTTGGTGTTGTTAGATAGAAGGACAGATATTTATTCTACCAGTTCTGTTTCTCTAAGGAATCTTGGCTAATACATACCCCATGTTGAGTTTGGATGGATTTGGGAGAGTGGTAAGAACGAGGGGGACAATAAAGCCCTTTCCCGAGGTCACCCTTGGAGTTTCCAACGGCTAGAACTAAATCCTGTTCATTGTAGTATCTCAAAGAACACCTAGCACGGCAGAGGCAGGGGTTGCAACATTTGGCTACAAAATGACACCTCAGATGGAGCTATGATCTAGAGAATCACACAGCAAAGGAAAGCTGGAGACGGTGGACTCCCGAGCAGGTGGAGTCCAGACTATTACAATAAGGCAGTACCCAAGGCAGCCGTGTGGCAGCCTGCAGAAATATCAAGCAATAAAAGAAACGCAGCCTCGCATTAGCAGCAATCCCACTGACCTCCAGGAAACACAGTGGGCCGCCTCTAGGCAAGCGCTCTAAACACTAAGGGAGAGACGTCAGTGCTGCCAAGTGGCGGTCAGACATTAGAGCAGATTTAAGTTCTTTGGCTCCTGAGTGCCAAGCTCTCTCCAAAGACATCTTGCCCATTAGCCTGCTGGTGTCTTGATCTAATACCCTTGAGGTCTCTAAGTAACAGTTTTACAAGGATAATTGAAAGAGTATTACTGGCTATCTATTTATCATCTCTTGATCACCTAATACCATGGTCCCTATTCCGACTCTTTGCTAAAGGCACCTCGGCTAGAAACTTTGCAGCTTCTCCAACAGGAGACAAAACAAGATTGTCCTCAAATCCTCTCATTTTGGACCAATCTTGTGTGCTAATTAATCATGATTACTCTATACAGTAAGCATATTTGAGGAGATTAATCTGCACTAGCCTCGGGAAGTGTCCTAATTAACAATATGCTGAAGCAGCATTCTCCTTGCGAGTGTAAATACAGCTTTAATGCCATTTGCAAAACAACATGACTTTAAAAAACTTTCTGTTCTGACTTTTCTGCCTTGTCATCTTGGCTGGATAATCTTATACCATCCAGAAGCAGCAGAATATGTGGCTCAGCATCTTAGAAGATCTTAAACAAAGAAAGAAAGAAAACAGTGCAGGCAGGAAAACATCAAAACTAGGAGATCTTAAAGAGCAACATGGAGAAGAAAACAGCAACCCACTCCAATATTCTTGCCTGGGAAATCTCACGGACAGAGGAGGTTGGCGGGCTACAATCCATGGGGTCACAAAAGAGTCAGACACGACTTAACGACTAAACAAGTCAACAACAAAGCAAAGACCAACGCTTCGCCCTGTTCTATCAGGTTGTAAGAGCTGAAACATCTGGAGTTGAATTAGATATGCTAGATAATGCAGACAATACATTTCTTCATCCATGTTTAAGGGGAAATGAAGCAGAGGCATTTGTAGGAATGGATTGACCTCCTACCCCATTCATCCAAGCTGCATGTGGCCCTTGGCTTTCCTTTAGAGCCCTCCCAGCTCCCAAGCTTCCCTCTACATTTCACTTTCTCTGTGCTGTGCTTAGTCGCTCAGTCACGTCCGACTCTTCGGGACCCCTTGGGCGATAGTCTGCAGGCTCCTCTGTCCATGGGGATTCTCCAGGCAAGAATACTGGAGTGGGTTGCCATTTCCTTCTCCACACTTTCTCTGTACCCCAGCTGTTTAAGTTGATCTCAGGCTCCCATATCATGGAGAAATACATGGTTACTTTAATAACTCACTGAGGCTCTATAATATGGATGCCCCATAATCCATTCATCAGCTTCCTTACTGATGAGTATTCAGATGCCTTGAAACTTTTCCATTGCATAAATATTGCAATTAACATCTTTGTACACATATGCTTAGCTAGTTTGCTTTTCTTTTTGTAGGATGAATTACCAGGAGATTGGAAAAGATTTCTGGGTCAAAGGATATGTTCATTTTTAAAATACTTTTTCAACAGTATATAAAAATTCATAATCCCATGTGTAAGATGTCCTATTTCCCCACATCCTTGCCAACACTGATTGCTACCAACTTTATAAATTTCTGCCGATCTTCTGTCCAGTATGGTCTCTCACTCTTTTCAGTTGCATGTTCTTGATAAACTAGAGAAGCTAGGCAGCTTATCATGGTTACTGTCCACATATCATTTCTTTTTTGAGTTGCTCATTCCAGACTTTTACCTAGTTTTCAGTTGAGTGATATGTCATTTCCTTGTCAGTTTGTAAATTAGGGTTATTAATCCTTGCCATTCATATGTGCTGCAAATATTCTCTCAGCCCATTGTTTGACTTTTTATTCTGTTCATGTTGCATTTTTCTGTGCAGAAATTTGAAGTTTTTTAAAGTCTTTTTTATTTATTTCTATGATTGGCTATGCTGGGTCTTTGTGGCTGATGCAGGTTTTCTCTAGTTTCGGAGAGCAGGGGCTACTCTCTAGTCGTGGTGTGTGGCTTCTCATTGCAGTGGCTTCTATTATGGAGCATGGGTTCTAGGTGCACAGGCTTCAGTAACTGTGGCACATGAGTTCAAGAGTTGCAGTTTGTGGGCCCCAGCGTGAGCTCAGTAGCTGTGGCACACAGGCTTAATTGCTCCGTGGCATGGGAAAGCGTCCTGAACAAAGGATCAAACCTGTTTCCCTCTCATTAGAAAATGGGTTCTTATCCACTGTGCCACTAGGGAAGTTTGTAGTTTCAAGTGATCAAGTCCATCAATATTTCTTTTATAAACTCACAAGGTGAAATTTAGGGGTGATAAATGTAACTATTGTCATCCCTTTATCAACCTCCAGATTGAAGTTCAGAAAATCCTGTTGCCAGAGATTTTGAGATTGGGAAATTAAGATAATAAAACAGAAATCAAGAAACTGAAATCAGAACTGAACCTATGAAAGCTCTTTTAAATATATTTTGCATTTATGAAAATAAAAGAATAATTATAGTATTAGATTAGTAATATGGATATTATGACATTAATTTCCATTTAATTTTCTTGAAATTTTGAGTTTCTTAAAATTTCAGTGAAGCACTTATAAATTCTGTTTCTTTTTTTCTTTGCCTGTTTCTCCATTCAAATGATCAATGCCTTCCTGATTACATGACTCAGAAGCTGCTTTCTCCCCCCTCCCTGGATCACATGCCTGTCAAATATTCTCTCTCACATCTCAGCTCTCAATCCTCACCTCCTCCTCACAGATGTCACCTGAATATCCTGAGTCTGCTGTGCTTCATTTTCCTTTGTCTTCCCCAAGGATTCACTGCAAAACTCTCCATCCTTCCTCTGCCATCTGCTCTACCTCCCCTATCTATTCCAACTCCCAGTTTCCTCTCTTTTCTGATTATCCTCAGCAGAAGTGACTCACAATCCACGCAATTCTGTTTTTCTGGAACCAAAATTCCAACAGTTACCAAACAGGTGTACAGAAGTAGATTTCATTCCAATTTAGCATTTTTTGAAGTTGGAGAAAGATTATCACACTTGAATTAAATTCAAAAAAATCATAGGCACTAGTATGGAAGAAGTAATCTAGTTTAATAACTGTTCATGTAAAAATTATCTAGGGGTATTAGTTTTATACAGGTTTGAGCTGACAAAATTATAATAGCAAAAGAAATGGAAAAATTAGTATACCTCAAGAGAAATATATATCCAGATCAGTATTCAGTCCTCAGTGATTACAGTGAAGGGTAGGGAATTATCTTGATCAATCTTCATCTTCATAATCCAAACATAGCCAACTAGAATAGCACTAACAAGATGGGCTCAGACCAAACTGGTTCTCCACAGTGAGTAGGGATTAGGGCTGAGACAGCACTTCCTGAAGTACCTTGTCACGGAGATTGAAAATCTAAAGTACTATTTGAAAATATAAAGAAGAACATTTGCTTCCCACTCCTCATGTTTCCTTCCATGTTGTAGGGAATCCCTTTAGTATAAATCTCTTGGGTCCTCTCGACCCCAAATCCACTCAATTCAAAATGATGGAAAGAGGAGTGGGATGATATATCTGAGAGGTAAGTTTGGGAGGATCAACTGGCCAGCAGATTTCCGTACCACTCCCCTCAAGCTCTTCTTGTTATCTGAGAGGCATGCAGTCTCCTCTGCACCTTCTGACTCTTCATCTGACAACAGCAGCACTCCACACAGGAATTAATATATTTTGGTAAGGGGATATGCCTGGTGGCTCAGATGGTAAAGAATCTGTCAATGCAAGACACATAGGCTCAATCCCTGGGTTTGGAAGATCCCCTGGAGAAGGAAATGGCAACTCAGCTCCAGTATTTTTGCCTGGAGAATCCCATGGACAGAGGAGCCTGGTGGTCTACAGTCCTTGGGGTCGCCAAGAGTCAGACCCATCTGAGCAACTAACATTTATGTTTAATTCAGGTGACAGTGAGCTTCTGATGCGTGCATCAGGAACCCTGGGAAATAGAAAAGGGGTAAGATGTGGGGCAGCAAAGTCTTCATGAACCTGTTGAAGCTTCTGATGTACAAGGGCACCCAGCATGGGGCTATGGATGTGAACATGCAGACACAGGAACCATAAGGTCTTGTTGGTTCCTAAATGTTTCCCTTGATCCATCCATAGGAGCGTTTTTTACAGATGTGCAATGGGCATTAACCATCAGGTCAGACCAGAGGCATTAAGCATCTTGGCAGCAGTGCAGATTACTTTGCTCAGAGCAGCCTCTTCGTTGTGGCAGATTCTACATAAAAATCTTGAGCAAAGTCTTCTGAGTCTGATCAAAGACAGGGAGCCAAGGGCCTCAGCAAAGGCAGAGGCCATAGGGCTCCAGCCAGGAGAGGGACCTCACCCAGCACCGACCATTCAGGGTTTAGGAAAAGAGAAGCCTGACCTTCGCCCCTGAGCAAATGCCTGCATCATCATCAGGTACAAAGTTTGCTTTGGATACAGGTTACTTGCTCTTGACCTTGAACCTTGTCTCAGCTTTTCCTCAGCAGGCATTATCTTAGGTCAGTTTCCCCAGAAGCAAACTCTTAACTCAAGGATTCACATGCAAGCAATTTATTAAGGAAGTGCTTCTAGAAGAAACTGATAAGGGATTAGGAGAGTGGAGAAACCCAGCAAAGATGCCATTTCAGGTCAGGCCCTAGCCTCAATCTGAACTCTCGGTGTCGTCTGGACTACAAATTATCCTGCAGAATTTGGCCTGGCTTAAGGTAAGGATGCTGGGCAATCACACTCTCTAGCAGAAGTATGAAAGCCAGCACTCTTATAGTCTGTGAGGATGAGAGGTCTTATTGAGGATCTGATCTTGATTCTGTATAATTTCTGATACCTGAGTTGAAACTCTGCTCTACCCAATCAGTGAAAAATTCGCTAGGTACAACTGAGCTGAGTAAGAAGCTGACAGTGAGACAGCATACAGTTGTATCCATACTAGCAGCAGCTCCACAGCCCTCTGGTGACCTTGACAATGAAAGCCGCACACTAAGGAGGGCTTGGACAGCAAAGGAAAAGAGGTTTGGGTGCCTGACAGCTTCATAATGCTGCTCCAGCTGGTAAGAATCCCCTAATTTGGGGTTTTGTTTACAGGAGAAAACAAACTCCTAATTCATTTAAGCCCCTACAATCGGTCCTCAGTTCCTATCAAACAAAATTCCTACCTCATACAGTTGATGAACTACTCCAAGAATTATTAAATCCAAAGTTACAAAAATGTTTAGTAATAAAACTTGTGTTTTTTTGCATTTTGGTTTTGGTGTTTTGGATGTTCAGAGATTGTCATATTTTTAATTTCCAGAATTATGTTCAGCCTCTTATGTGCTTCCCTGGAGGCTCAGATGATAAAGAATCTGTCTGTGATGCAGGAGACCTGAGTTCTATTCCTGGGCCTGGAAGATTCCCTGGAGAAGCGAATGGCAAGCCACTCCAGTATTCTTGCCTAGAGAATTCGATGGACAGAGAAGCCAGGCAGGCTGCAGTCCATGGGGTTGCACAGAGTCAAACACAACTGAGTGACTATTTTTTGTTGTTGTTATGTGCATGTTAATTGTTTTATTCATACATTTATTTACTCATTCCTTCAGCAAATATTTATTGAGCATCTGTAGCCTGCCAAGAACTGTGCTCAGCTCTGGGGATGTTTCACAAGCAAGACAGAATCTCTTCCTCTAAAAAGTGCAGATTTAGTGTGAAAGGCAAAGCAGGGAGAAAGATAATACAGTGCCAAGTGCCAAACAGTATGATAAATATCTGAACAAAGAAGCTGTGGTATCCCGGAGGAGATGGTTTGTTTCTCTGGTAGCTGGAGGGAAATGTGCAAATAGCAGCACACTTGGCAAAAAAACCACGAAGGAAAAGATTATGTCTGCCCTCACTCAACTGAGGGCCTCCGAGTCATCAGCTGGGTATTGCATCTGCCCCTTCTGTTAGGAAAGAAACTCCTGGAGCAACCACATCTGTAGGCATAAGAATGAATAAACTGGAGGCTGGAGGTGGGTCTGTGATGTGATAAAGCCACCTGCCACCAGCCACACTCATGATCGTTTCTCTTAGTCTCAGCTTCTAGTTCATTAAAGGAACTGTAGACAAAAGTTGTCCTTGAGAAACCTTTGTAGTCTCCTTTTTTCTCAGTCTTGTTTTACTGCATCCTTGAGGTTTGGGCTTTTTATTTTTCCCTATGAAGATGTCCTTGTGAAATTTAGCCCCCAAGATTAAATCTTACCTTCTAGTCACATTTAATGTTTTCAAACCCTCAGTGAGTTTATATTTAAATGACAGTACAGTTATGCCCTAAGAAGGTTTTTTTTATGAATCACTTAAAGAAGGTTATTCCCTTGCAAAGTTTTCACTTTAAGGTCTCTGTTACAAGAACCAGTTACAGATGGTAAGGTTGGAGGAATAGACTCTTGGAATAGACTTTCCCAGGACTCAAGGAGGGGAGGCGAGGGAATGAGCCATGTAATCTTTCCAACTAGATATTTTCCCTAAGTGGGTCTGCATAAGTGTATGCATCACTTCAGTCATGTCTGCCTCTTTGTGACCCTATGCACAGTAGCCCACCAGGCTCCTCTGTCCATGGAATTTTCCAGGCAAGAATACTGGAGTGGGTTGCCATTTCCTTCTCCAGAGGATCTTCCCAACCCAGGGATTGAACCCAGGTCTCCCACAGTGTAGGCAGATTATTTACCATGTGAGCCACCAGGGAAGCCCAAGAATACTGGAGTGGGTAGCCTATCCCTTCTCCAGGGAATCTTCCTGACTCAGAAATCAAACTGGGGTCTCCTGCATTACAGGCAGATTCTTTACCAGCTGAGCTACCAGGAAAGCCCGAGATAGTATAGCAGATATGGTCTAAACACAGTCTCAGAAAGACGACAAAATGAGTTTGATGGACAGCTAGACAGTCTGTTCCATATGCCTCTTTAAAAAAAGTTACTATCTTCCCATCCAGGTAACCAAGAAACCAGGAAATCAAAAGAAAGAGATTTATAAATTGAAATTACAAATCTTTCTCCTAGTCAATCCTCTCCCAAAGTGAGATTTCTCATTTAAGGAATTGTAATCAGTCAAGAAAAAATCAATGGCTATATTTTGAAACTCTGTCCCTATAGCTTACCAAATTGAGGCTAAGAGTGAGAAAGAGAAATAAAAGCCCAAGAAAAACATACACACACACACACACACACACACACACACACACACACACACACACACA